>JAOXNO010000009.1:4648004-4719371 GCA_028565335.1 Limnodromus scolopaceus | reverse complement strand
GGCGGCCCCTTTGCAGACGGTGCCTGGGCGGGGCCGGGCCGGCAGCGCGGGAGCCCAGCGCGGCCGCCGCCGCGGGCCGGCACCGCAGGTGAGCGAGCGGGACAGGAGGGACACCGGGACCGGGGACGGGGGTGGGGAGCCGGAGCGGGGCTCCGCTGGAAGGGCGAGCGCCTGCCCTCCTCCCCCGCTGCCGGCGGTGGGGGTTCGCACTGTGTCTGGTCTCCGCGCCGTTTGCGGCAAATCCCAATCACTCCTCGGGCTCCTTTAACAAACTGTGTTTATGACAATGGAGGCTGTTAGGAGTCGGTAATCGGTGGGCTGAAGGTGGGTTTTGGGGTCAGCTCCGGGCTCCGTACGCCCCCGCAGAGGATGCGCTGGCGGCAGCGCTCCTCCCGGTCCCTGAGGCGGGCGGATGGCAGCCGTCCTTCTTGTTTGGCCGGGAAGCGGACGGCACCCACTCGTGTCCCCAGCTGACCGGCGCCACGGCGTGCTGGGGAGGCTGTGGTCCTACTGGGATATCTCCCTGGTCCTTACCCAGAAGGTTTGGTACGTTGTCACTGTGATTGAAAGTCACCCAGGGACTGGCACACGCTTGGCAACATCTGGGCATCCGTGCCTCCTTTGGCATCGGAGCTTTGCTGCCGAGGTTAGTCACTGACAGGGGTGTGTGTCTACTAGGAGTTAGCTTTGGATTGTGTGTTTTGGCAGGGCATGAGGAAGTCTTCTAAGAGCTCTTAACACCTGGGCGCAGCGTGCTGTACGTGCTGGAGATGGGAACCTGAAAGTAAAGAAAGTAGAATGTAGTGGCAGAGGGTCATTAGAGATGTATGGCGTATTTTTTTGTTTTCATCAGCAAGATGCACTTGGGTTTCTGATACTGCCCGCTCACGGGAGCAGTTGAAAAAGACTAATTTCAGCAACCTTTTAGTTTATCACAACTTCCTCCGTCTCCCAAGCTATGCCCATGTTAGCAGTAATAGCAAAAGCACAAAGATCCCTAACCACTTTGCCAGCATTTAATAATTGCAACATCCTTCGTGAGAGATACTTTTGCATATGAGAAAACTGAAACATAGAGTTAGTTGTTTGAAGTCACGCATCAAACAATTGTCAGGGTTGAGAATGGAACTTAGCAAGTTGTTTTCAAGCTCTTATTTTAACCACTAAATATACTGTTTCCCACTAGATGCTTCCTCAGACAACGCTGAAAGCACGGTTGATTGACTGTGAACTTGCCTAAAAGGCTGCTTGAAAGTTTCCACCAGAGCAAGGTTCTTGAGATCCTCCCGTCAGATGCTTTTCTTACTCCCTGATGTTCTTCTGCCTCTCTAGTGCTATTGTTTTACTTCCAGAATGAGGTATGGCTTTACGTTTCCAGTTCTCTTCAGTTGCTTTACCTGAGCGCCTCTTTTCCTCCCTCTGGCTATTACTTGTGGCTGGATGTAAGGTCCTGCTGAGCTTGAATGATGGTTTATCGCTCTGATGCTCTTTCTGTAGTTGCTTTGGAGCTGGGAGCCCCACAGAACTGCAGCCTGGTTTTATCGCCACGTGTACATTCTGCTTTCCTATCTCTTTCCTTGCTGACAACCCCTTTCATCATCAGCCCTGCAAACAAACAAGGTTAGCTCCAGTTCAGATTGCATTAGTGTAGTTCTGCTTCCCATTACTTTTCTCTGTGAGCCTGTTTTATGGGGGTATGCATGTGCAAGGCGGGTATTGAGAGATATAAATGCTCAAAGTAAAGGAGCCTTTATTTCATAAAGAGGGAAGGGCACAAGCCAAGGGATGCTTTGGATCCAGTGGTTGTTCAAAGCCTGGTCCTTGTAGTCTCCACATAACTAGAACACTTCCTTGGAAGGTGGAAAAATCCTTGGTTCTCTGCTGATGTTTTGTTGCATAGAAGATGCTGACTTTGGTACTTATATGCTTATATGCTGGCTGGTTTATATCAGCCCCTCTGGTAGAGAAGGGGATGTTCTGTGGTGTTTTGGAGGCCTGAAAGGTTACATGAGTGCATTTTCATCCCTTGCCCCAGTCATTCCGGACAGATGCCATTTTACATCTACCTCAGCCTAATGGTTTGTGTAGCAAAGCAAAATAGGGAATAAAGGTGATTAATTAGGGGCTTAGAAATATCTAATAAAAGGCATTATCGAATCAATGTAACTGTGTGTCTACTGCGTGGGGTTGGATGAACGGCAAACTACTGTTGAAAGAATGAATGAGTGGGTGCAGGGAATTGTGTGGCAGGATATGAGAGATCAGTGTGCAAAACAGAAGCTGATAATATGCAAAAACCTTTATTTGATTTTTATGTTTGGTAGAGGTAGAAGTCTTTATTACGGTAAACTAAATAAAGGAGATTAGAATATTCTTAACTAGGGTTTGAAATGAACCCTGAAGATATAAAAGCATTGGTTTTTGGGGTTGTTCAGTACTTGAATGCCTCTCCACGCCTTCTCAGGGCGTCCTAGTTTTTTCGTACTTAGCTCATGGGCCAAGTCTTACACTGGTGTGTATGCGTTGAAGGAGGAACCAGAGACAATTAGAGCTCTGGTGCAACTCAGGCCCGTGCTGGAGGTGTAACACCATCCCAGGGACTGAAAGAGAGCAGTGATGGCCTAACGGCACGGTTGGGACACTGACCCGTGTTTTACAGGAAGCTTAATGGAAGTTGTAAAAGAAACACTTTTGTTGACACAAGAGCAAAATCTATCCTATTAATGTCCCCTGCAAAATGAATTATATTAGCTGGTGATCAAGAAGGCAGCAAAGCCATTCTGCTGGCATAAAAGGCTGCTGTAGGTGAATGTCCAAGCGCAGAGTCGCTGTTGGTGGCAGCCTGCAGATGTTGGCTGTGGGTTCTCCATCCAGCTTGCCATGGATCCTGTAGGCTGGCTCCAGCATCGAGTCTGATCCGCTGTGTTGGAGGTCCCTGCTCAGCTGGGGCGGATGGGGCAGCACAGCAGACACTCACACCTCTGTGGGCCGGCAGCCCCTGAGGCTGTTTCTAGCACCTCTCAGCAGCACGTGTGCATTTTTTGACGAATAAAGAGCCGGGTTGTCAGTACTTGTCAGCAGGCAGAGCTGCAAAGGCCACTCTTACTATGAGCTTTTGTTGGCTGCATCCACATCACAGGACCGGAGCCTGAATCAGGATTTTTTTATGTTAATGCCACAAGGGAAGCAGATACAGCATGTTTTTTTCTGTGTGATTAAGTGAAGGGGCTGGTACCTGGGTGTGAGTAGGACCTTCCCCCGCCTGCAAGGGGGGAGTCCCCCTACAAAACCCCCACATACGGTCACAGTTTGACTTGCTTCTGTGTCTCTGCAGACACGCTTACCTGCTGCGGGAGTTTTCCCAGTCTGTTCTTGGAGGAGAATTTGTGGGTTAATTTTACAGTCTCTCAATGCTCAAGTGACTTGCCCACGGTACACAGCGGACCTGTTTTATTTACTCGGTGACCCCCACCAAAAAAGCAAGCCCAAGCTTGAAACACCTCCAGAACACTCACTGGAATGGGTCTGTGCCTGGGAAAGCTTGGGGTCGGTTCAAACCCGCTAAGTGTATTGATTGTGTGGTAAAGACATGTCAAATGCATGTGTACATAAAAATTCCTGTGGTGTCCTCCCCCAGCTAAGCTGATGCCTGCAATGAAAGTGACTTCCTGCTGTCTCCCACGCGGCACACATCACCTGTGAGCTCTGCGCCGCTTGCTTCTTATAAACTTGAAAGGTATTTTTGTAGTCCTGGGGTTTAGTAATTTTGTAATCTGTTTGTGGGCGTTAGAGCTTCCGTGTCTGTCTAACGCTGCAGCCTCACAGAGGTTTGTGGAACGCTACTCCATGTGTGATCTTGCTAACTTGCTGCTTTTTTTTCCTCTCTTTTTTGTTGGTTGTTTTTTGGTTGGGTTTTTTTTTTTCCCTCTCAATACCAGTTGTATGTTGTAAACACCGGAGCTGTGGCTGATAAACTTCATCAGAGGAGATTTGTGTTAGCGTGTTTTGTGTTGACTGCTGGGCTTGTTAAATACTGAGTGGGTAATTTCGAATGTGTCTGTTACACTCTGCATAAATTTGCCTTTATGTGCAACTGTGTGTTCCTCAGGGTGTGTGAACTCAAAACATATGCTCCCTCTTATTACCAGTGTTGTGCCTGTATTGGTTATTTGGCATCTAGTAACACTGGGGTTTTATGTTCTGTCCTGGCAGAGTGGTGCGTGGACTAGTCCCATGTGCATATCAGCTTTGCCTTGCCCATCCCTCCTCTTTGGCAAAAATACACGTTTATTACCCTCACACTAATTAATGTAAGGGGAAACCTTAGGGAGGGTAAAGCAGTCTGCAGCTTTCCTGCAGAGTAATGAGTTGAGGTAAAGCGGGGAGAGGAAGTTGAGGATTTGCTTTCATCTGAAACCTGGAATTTTGTCTGATGGTTATTTTCTTCCACCTCTCCCTCTGCCCAGTGATGAAGAGCTCTGGGCATTGTAAAGTGGGTTCATTGCCCGTATGACTCTTGGAAAGGAAGGGATCAGTACCAATGGATGCATCTTTCCTGACTGCTCCCCTAGGAAATTACTCCATATCTCAAAATTACTGAGGGATTATGGAGCAGTTGGCCACTACATGGAGTTTTTGCTGCTTGCTGAGCTGGTCTGAACCAGAGGAAGGGGTCAGTGTGGAGTTGGGTCCGTGTGTATTTCATTCCTAGTTTCCTGTGAAGGTCTGTCTTGCACAGATTTTTATTTTCCCCTTTACAAAAATATTCCGCAGAGCAGAAATACATGTGAAGAGGGGAGTACACTTGAATTCTCTAGGAATCGTGGGGAATAGCTTCATGTTTGGACCCATGGAAATCTATTGCCAGGCTCGTGCTTGATGCTTTGGGACCTGTGTGGTGTGACAACATGCATTTCTCTTCCTCTTACGTGCTGTGAGAAGTCCAAAGCGACGTTGTGCTCTGCAGTTTGAGAGCTTGTTTATCTGCAGACTGAAAGAAGCAGCTGTGATGGCCCCACAGAGATGGCAGTCACAGCCCATGCCATGCACCAGCCAGTCCACATGCTGCTTGTCCCGCTGCTGGGCTCTCCCGTTGGGTTGGGGCTGGTGACTCCTCACATCTTTTTTAGGGAGATCTGAGGTTCCTATCAAATGTGCTTGCTTCTTTTGGGAAAAGGGCTTCCATTACTGCCTCCCTGTGGTTCCTTCTTTGGGACAGCTGGGGCCCTGTCCATCTTAGGAAACAACAGAATAACATTTAGCCTGTGCAATATCCTTTCCTGCAGTCAGTACGGTTGCGTGGCTTGTAGGGAGCCTTTACAGCACATGATCTTGGGTGTGCTGCCCAAGCAAGTCCATACCACGGGGCAGTTTTCAGGCCAGGTTTGTGTCCAAGCAGGCCAGGAGGAAAATTGCTGCCTGAGATGAATGAGGAGGTATTGAATGCCCTGCGGTTTCCTCAGATGTTCTGTACATACCTCCATGAAGTTCACAAAACAACATACTTGGCCTTCACAAGGGCCAGGCCTTTAGCTGTGGTGTACGTGTCATTATGTTGGCCACCCAAGCATCCCGTGCTGCTAAACTGCCTGGCAGAAGACAGCAGTGTGCCTGTCTTGCACTCGAAGCGGGTGTTTGAGGGTTGTGGGAGATGGGGCTGGTGGAGGAGGAAGTAGTGTTATAGGAAGATGTAGGTGGGGGAATGCAGAGGTATTCTAGCAAGATGTTTTGGGGTATTTTGCAGTAGGAAGAACAAGGACTGGGGGCGTCTTATGGTAGGGAGTGGGTGGCTACAGTGCAGTGTTGATAAGCAGGAATCTTTGATAGCCTGTGTACCTGCTGGAGGTTGATTCTGTGGGTTCACATCCCACTAAAATACAAACTTCTCTCTCCCTTGCTTGCCCTAGCTTTGAGATACACAAGTTATGCTGTAAACTAATTTCTGTCAAGTGTGAGTTGATTAACTTGAACCTCAGGCTACCAGACCTTCAGGTCAGAACCCTACCACAATGTGGGATTTTTACCAATAATCTATCTATCCACCAGGATGAAAGTCTGAGGTGACGTTGGGGCTTTTGGAAATTGGCAGCTACGATGGGGAATCCTTTTTTTTTAAAGACTGCTGCAGTGAAAGATAAAGAGAGTACGCTACTGGGGTTGTTTGAGATAAACCCTGACAAAAAGGAGCGATGCTGCATTTGGCTGTTTGCAAACAGCAAAATGACCCAGAGAAAAGGGAATTGTAATTACTTCTACTCATGAGGTCAAGATAGTGCAAACATGGTTACAGCCTGGAGAGCTCTGTTCCGATTTCCCAAGGCAAAAGGGAAGATGAAAGTGGGGTGGTGCAGGAGTATGAATTAATCTGTGCAGAGCTGGTTTCATGTAAAAACTGTCACACTGGATCAGACCCAAGATCCAACCAGTAGAGCATTCTGAATTTAGCAATGGGAAGGGGAGGGACTTGGTAAGCGAAGTATTAGAGACATTGCAAGCCCAGAGTTATTCTTCCTTTGGCATATCCACTCCAGGTTCTATTGGAAAAATCCACCCACGTGAGGAGATAATCAGTGAGTTTGGAAAGACAAGGTATTGGGCAACTTGAACTTGGCACTGTAGTGCTAATAACTTAGATAAGGTGCATCATATCTGATAGGATGTGGCATCAGGTAGAAATCCTCAGCAGAAGGAAGCAGTTCAGCCACTGCTGTGAGTTCTGTCTCTGCTGGTCAGTAGAGTCCTCATAGTTTGCGGCTTTTGTTGCCATTGGGAAAGGCTGAGGTAGCAGATATTCCAGAAACTTGATGGTTTTATTGTTAATGAGCAAAAGATGAAGCAAGCTTGTTTTGCTCTATTCAAACTTGTAAACCTTGCCTCCTCCCCTTTTTTACTTCCCTCCCTCATAAGACAGATGGGTGGTTTTGCGGTCTCTGTATCCGGTCTCTGTGTGATACAGCATGTGTGCTGAGGAAGCAGGACAGATAAAACATAGCTCGTGTTTCTGGGAATCCTTACCTCACTGCTGATGGGGAAGTGTTGTGCTCCCAGGCTCTGGCAGATAAGATGCTGGGCTGAGAAGCATAGGGCTGGCTCGCGAGAAGCTGCCAGCAGGACTTCATGACTTGGGAGACCCCAATCTCCAGCAGCACGTTGCTCGGTTTCTTTCCAAGTTTGTATTCTGACAGCTGTGAATGAGCAAATTTTGTTACTGGTTTCATGGGCTCTGAGGTGAAGTGATATGGTTAGAATTGCTCAGGGCACGTGCAGGGCTGAATTTAGAACCAGCAGAGTCAGGAGGCTGAAGCCTTGGTTTCCACATGGCTGTGCGAGCACCCTCTGGACTGCACTACTGTCCTGGTGGAAAAACTCTCTGGTAAGTGAGAGGGAATTTAGGTGAGCTGGTTTCTCTGCTGAGGTGGTTGGAGGGTGTTAGCCACATAAGCGTCTCTTGCTAGGAGCTAATGCTAGCAGCTCCAAGCTCTTCTTGCACCTGGGGACACCACACTGCTGCCTGTCGTCTGTGGAGGAAGCTGGAGTTCCGTCCTGCTGCTTGTGGGCAAATGGATGGAGCTGGGAGGGTTTCTCTGACTTTGGTGTTACATGTCTTTAAGAAAGAAACCGTACAGTGGGCTTCTGCTGAATACCTTTTATTTTAGTGGTTCATGTGCGCGCTTATCCTGTGTTTGAAAATAGCAGTTTGTGCCTGAATAGGGTTCAGATTCTTTTTCTCCTATTTGCGTCCTTTGGACATACTGAGAATAAATTGTAGAGCCCTGCCAAGTGAAAGGATGCAGATGGAATTAACAAACCTATTTTAGTTGCCTCAGCCTTAAATTTAATTTTTCCTGTGCTTGTAGAGGGGGGGGATATACAGTAGAGTATTATTTGTTTGTATGTATAAAAATGTATGCATGCTTAAAACTAGCAACACCTCTCTCTCCCTCTTGCAGACTGGAACTGAGCTCTGGAGAAACAACGTGGAGGTTGGAGCATGTGGCCTGAGGATTGCTGTGCACAGCCAGGGGTAGGGACTCGGTGTTTCTGTTGGCTGCTTGGTCATAGATGAGCTACTGGCATAAGTGCCTTTGTTCTCAAGTGAAGATAATTCTTTAATTTCTTTGCCAAATACAGATGTAGATGTTAATCCCAGTCTAAAAGAGATTAAGAAAGGGTTGTATTGAAATGGAAGCGAATTCTATAGCAAGAATGCCTCTGTGGCTTAAAGACACTGGACTAGAAATTTGGCTAAGGTGCACATTCTCTTGAGCTATGAGGGTATGCTAACCTTCCTTTCTTTGGGTCCTTTTGCACATTAACTTTATACAGAGCCCAGCACAGATCTGAGGAGATATTACATAGCCAACAGCAACAGACTTTTTTCCTTTCTCTTGCAGGTGGTAGCCAAGAAGTAAGCAGGATGCCCCCAGGCATTTACTGCCCTATGGAATTCTGGTCCAAGGGGGAAAACCAAAACATCCAGGTGGACTTTCTGCTGCCCACAGGCATATACTTAAACCTCTCTGTGTCCTGCAATGCTAGCTTGGGCACCATCAAGCAGGTAACAGCCATGTTCCAATGTCTTATCTGCAGTCTCCTGGAATAAGGAGTCTGTTCTTGGGGAGCACCTGGGGAAATGTGTTGGGTCTTAACTCAGTGCAAGTTGGGTTTCTTCTGTGTTGCTCTGAGGCAGTTCCTCGTGACTCACTGTGAGAACCCTCTTCTTTGTGACAGCCTCTGCAATCCACTAGACCCACATCTAGCCACTGAGACTGCCAGATGGGTGCTGGTGGTGGTGCTTGGGCTCAATTCTCTGGGTACTTGTCCAACCTTGGGAGCAGAATCAGAATAATGATGGAGTGAGGGCAGATCTGAGTTGGCTGTGCAGGGCTCGTGAACTGTGTGTTGAATTACTGCTCACCTGGACCCAACTAGTCCCCACATTGGATTTTTACTTTATGAAAGCTCTTGTGTATGCATAGGCAAGTAAGAAAACTCGCCCCAAAATAGACAAATACAAATGCTGGACTGACTCAAAGTATTCAGGATGCCAGCCCAGCCTTTTCTTCCCTCACAGAAACCGAATATTGAAAATCGGGAATGATAATGATAGAGAGGATTTTTCTTAGTGCTTCATTTGAGGAATAAAATGCTGCAGTGAAACCCCGTGTAAACAAAATGTAGCTGCTTCCTTGTTTTCCTGGGTGGGAAGCAGGGGTGGGGGAGAATGAAGGAAAACAGTGGAAAAGGTTTCCTCTGCAGCAGCAACCTGGCCTAGATGAGTCACAGATCACAAGGGACAGGAACACAGTGCCAGCTAATTCCAGGTTTTCTCATGCTGCAGTTTTCAGGTAAAAATACCCGAAACCAACCAAAAAGCCTGTAAGTAGAGCCGATCGGTTCCCACTGTGAAATTACAGGTTTGTGTTTCACAGCCAGCAGACAGGCTGGGTCAGAGCAGAGGCCCATCTGCTCCACAGTTTTGTCTCCTATAGTAAGCGCTTAGGATGAGAGTGAAGAAATGGAATATGAAAAGTCATGTGGAAGTGCCATCCACTGGGATCCAAGGATCTTTGGGAACTGGATAGTGCTGAGAACACTTCAGAGGAATTCTTGGTGCTTGTCACAGATTTCATGTTACTGGGGGCAAGTTACTTAACCCAGTTTTGGTTCCAGTGGCAGTAATACTCCTCTTTCACAAGGCTAGCAGTCAGGTGAGGAAGATATTCAGGTGAGGGTTATTTCAGTACTGAGGTTGAAAGATTTCCTTTGCCTGAAACAAAGGCAAGCATGAAAAAAGGAAGTCAAAGGCACTTCCGAATAAATTTACCCCGCAGTTCAGCGTGAGTTGGAGCCACCAGACCTGGCTGAAAAGCAGCCTGTGGTTGCAGGTCCAGGAGTGCTGGGAGAAGGTTTGGCTGTGCATTCTTGTCCCTAAGGGGTCAGCGAGGTCATGGGGTGGCAGTAGGGGGAAGATGAGGTTGTGGCAGTGCGGCAGTAGTTTCACCCTGCTGTTGGTCTGGCCCAGGTGGTGTGGAAACATGCTCAGTATGAGCCACTGTACCATATGCTCAGTGACCCCGAAGCCTATGTCTTCACGTGCATCAACCAGACAGCGGAACAGCAAGAGCTGGAGGATGAGCAACGGCGGCTTTGTGACATCCAGCCCTTCCTACCGGTACTGCGGCTCGTGGCTCGAGAAGGCGACAGAGTCAAGAAGGTGATTAACTCCCAGATCAGCCTGCTCATTGGAAAAGGTCAGTTCCCCCATGGTTGGTCTCGCATGAGGGTGGCAGGGGTGTGGGCTGTAGGTGAAACGTGCTTCTGTCCCATCCAGCCTGGCTGCGTGTAGAATAATGATAGAGCCCTGCTTATGCAGGAGATGAAATGAGTAGGTGTGGTCTTAAGTGTGGTCTCTGGTGGATCTGGTAAGGGACCAGTGTGTGTGCAGACCCAAGAAGGGTCATCTTTCCTGCTGGCAGAGGGCTATAGTAATTGAGTCAGCGCAATTGTACGTAGTAAATAAGTGATTACTAGTAGCTTGGCTGACTCTTCTCCTCTTGGCCAAATATTAAGCATGTGTTTAGGAAGACTGTTTTCACAAACACTTGATTATCAAAGGCTGATTTTCCCCCATTGGGTTTAGATGCTGATTTTGTCTTTCTGTGTCGCTCTCCGCTTAGGTTTACATGAGTTTGACTCTGTGCAGGATCCAGAGGTGAACGATTTCCGCACCAAAATGTGCCAGTTCTGTGAGGAGAGAGCAGCAAAGCGGCAGCAGCTCTCCTGGGCAGCTTGGATGGAATATAACTTCCCTTTGCAGCTGGAGCCAATGACCAAAGGCCTGGGGACTGGTCCTCTACATACCCCCACCAAGAACATTTTTGTCAACGTCAAGTTTCAGTCTGGCGGGGTAAAGCACAAACTTTCCTGTGACAATGTTTAACTGGTTTGTGCTTTCCCTTTGGGAACCTTTGGGCATTTGGAGACAGAATAACGTGTGCGTGGACAGTGTTTCCATGTGTTTGGTGTTCATCTTCATTCTCCAGATCCCTTTGCCTGTGGAGATGATTGGGAGGGAGACACTGAGCCTCCAGCCAAGGGAGCTGTTCCCCTTCCTGAACATGCATTGGGTGTCCTGGTTAGCTGGTAGCTGAGGTTCCTGCATGTACACGTGATAGAAAGCTTTTTGGGGTTGGGTAGGAGAGGAGCACAGGACCCAATACATGCTGTGCCTTTTGAAGCCCCAGAGTCTGCTCAGCTCATGCTCAGCTCGTGTTCAGCTCACACTTGCAGGTGTTGATCTGTGTTGCCCATGGGCCCCTGTTCTTGCCTGCTACCCTCGGTTAATGTGATTTTTTGCATGTTGTGCCTGGGCATGAAGCAGGAGCCCCCCTCCAATGGAAGAAAGGCTTTCCAGACCAGTGTGTTTGAGCACGGTGACCCAAGCCACCCTCTACCTTGCTGGTGGAATGACAGTGGGAACGTTTTTAGTCACTAGCAACCATACAAACGGGTGGATTATGCTTAAACTGGACTTGAAGGTCCTGATCCCCAGCCTTGCGCTTGCACTGCTGAAACATGCTCCTGCCCAGTTTGGCAGATGTCCCTATTTATTTGCTAATGTGTGTGTGGGTAATTCTGGCTTCCTATCCTCTCTTTATAGTTGGCAACAGGAATGTTGTTAACTATCCACTGCACTACTGCTGCGCCTCGTGCTGATTTCAGCCCTGTGCTGGTGTTTGACAGTGTATGCTGTGTTGTTGGCATTGCAGGAGAGCTTCACTTTCCAGATCTCCCCAAAGGAGTTCCCCATCACGTTAATGAGCTATGCTATCAAGAAGCAGGCTACTGTCTTCCGCCATGAGACAGTGGAGAACCCAGAGGACTACACCCTGCAGGTGAATGGGAAATGTGAATACCTCTATGGGAACTACCCCCTGTACCAGTTCCAGGTGAGCTTTTTGTCTTGCCTTGTCAATGAGTCTGTTCCTGTATGTCCTCCTCCTCCTGGGGGGGGGGTGGATTGAGATGTGTTATCCTCCAGCAAGGAGGAAATGCTGTTTACAAGAATGGAACGCATCAGTGGCAGGACCTAGATGCTACTCAGGGCAAAGGATACTTCAGTTTTGGGGGCTAGTGATCTAAACCCCTCCCTGGGTACTAAGTGCTGTGTACATTTATAGATTATGGTTCTGGAAATGTCTGTTTGCTTGTGTGGTGGGCTGGGGGCTCTTTTCCCGAAATTTGGGCAATCAATCCTGTGTTCCTCTGGCAGGGCAAACTGCTGTTGGGAGTGCCGAGTCCTTCTCAGTGTTTTCTCTTAAGGTAGTTGTTTGAGTCAGTTGATGAAATGCCAGCTATAAAAGGCACTTCATATTCTTGGTTCTGGCAACATGAGTCCAGTGAGTTGCAGCTTTATGGAGCAAGAGGAGATAAATTAAAGCTGAATTTTTATTGTTGCTGTGTCCTTTCCTTACTCCTTCCACCTGTTTCTGCTTCAGCCAGTTCTGAGTTGCTTGACAGCTCTTGCCTGCCTGGCTCTGTTTCATCTGTGCTGACTGTCCTCTCTTTGCAGTACATTCGCAGCTGCCTGCACCGAGGCCTGACGCCCCACCTGACCATGGTACACTGCTCCACCATCATTGCTATGAGGGATGAGCAAACCAACTGTATTGCCAGCCCCCCGAAGATGACTGCCAAGCCCCCCCCACTCCCTAAGAAAAAGGTAAAGGGGATAGTGACCCAGTGGGATCACTCTCAACTCCTCCGTTGACAGAGATGCTGCTCTTGCCTGGGAAGAGGAGCTGAGTCTCCCTGCCTCTCAGGATAGGTTTCTACCTGGGGTCTAAGAGCTGGGAATTTACAGTCAGCCTTCAGCCCCCTCCACAACTTCTCCAGTTGTCACAGACTCCATGCTGCCCACCAGTGATGCAGTGCAAAAAGCATGTGAAGAGAGATGAGGTCTGGCTGTGGCTTGAGAAGTCTTTGTTGCATCTATTTCTGATTGGAACCCTTTTCTCTTTCTAGCCAAACTATGGTTCTCTCTGGTCCTTGGAGCAGCCTTTCTACGTTGAGCTGGTGCAAGGCAGTAAGGTCAATGCAGATGAGAGAATGAAGGTAGGTACTGACTCAGTTTGGGGTTTTGGTTTTGTGTTTTGGCTTTCCCAGCAGCATCTGTCTTGTTTGTGTGGTGAGGAAAGCAGGGGCTGACAGCTCCATCTCATGTGATGCCCCATTATGCTTCATTCAGCCTTTGGGCAGTTTCTGCGCTGCAGCACAACAGGAAGGGGAAGGGAACATTGCTAGCCAGCAGCCCAGCGATGAGCGATGCCTTCTTAGAAACACTCCCCTGCAGCAGTTTCTGAGTAGCAGACAGAGCTGCTGCCCTGTGGCGATATCGCCCAATGTCGGTGTGGAGGGGCAGGCAAGTCAACAAAACACAGGGGAGGGGAAGAGAAGAGAGAATGGTGGGAGAGGTGGTGACTGGTGAAGTTAAGACAGAAACGCCCTGGGGTTTGCAGGGTGTTTGCCATGAAAGGGCAGCATGTGGGTGAGGAGGAGGGGAATGGCTGCCCTTTGGGAAAGGAAGGAAACAGGGCAAGAATGTATCACACATGCAGGTATTCTGCAGGGCAAGGCTTTATAAAGAAACAGGCAATGGAATAGTTCTTTCTTCTGCCCAGCAATATTTATATTGCCTGGCTTTACATGATGAAAACTGTAATACTCTTACCAGTGGATTACCCGACTATTTTGCAGTGATGAAGCAGCTCTTGCAAGTCCTCATGAAGTAAAAAGATAACAGTGCCCTTGCCAAAGTTGAGTAAATAGGAAGATTAAGGAACTTAATGTCTTGTTGAATCGGGAAAGAGGCAGGAGCAGGATATCCTGTTGAGGGGAATGGATACCCTGTCCCATTCCTCTTCTAATCATGTGTCTTCAGCAAACAGGCCAAGTCCCTGTGGATTCATGGTACTCTCTTATTTCTCTCCCTCAGCTGGTGGTGCAGGCAGGTCTCTTTCATGGCAATGAGATGCTGTGCAAGACAGTATCCAGCTCTGAAGTGAATGTGTGCTCCGAGCCAGTGTGGAAGCAGAGGCTGGATTTTGATATTAACATCTGTGATCTTCCCCGTATGGCGCGGCTCTGCTTTGCCCTCTATGCTGTCATCGAGAAGGCAAAGAAGGCACGTTCCACCAAGAAGAAGTCTAAGAAAGCTGTAAGTAAAGACAGCGTGGGACTGAGCGTGGCTTGCCAGTGCTGGAGGGCACGGGACAGCATTCTGAACCAAATGCCCTTTGATTTCAGAAAAAGACTTTATTAAAGAAAGAGCTTACAGAATTATGGCCAGTAATTTCTTTAACAAGAAACTGAGGAGTGACTGCCCATAGGAAAGATTGTTTAAATGTAATTTCTTCTCCAGAAAGACCATTAAGAAACATACCCAGCATCTGAACACACATAAAGAGGAATCCTATGTGCTAGTGTCTCTGTCTTGCTGTCCTGGTTCTTGGTTTGTAGTTGAGGTTAAACCGTCTTCTGTGTTGCATCTTCTTTCTAGTAAGGTCTTTCGTGCAAATCCCTCATAGAGCAAATTAACAGCTAAGAAGGGGGAAGAAAATGAGGAATATAAACAGTGGTTACACCAAAGCATTAGGTGAGGTAAAATGAAAGTGCAGAATCTTCAAGGTTACTGTGCAGATGCTGCAAACTGTGGATGGAAAGTGTTAAATCACTTTGGAAGCTCTTGAGCTTCTGAATCAGAGATGTAGTGATACTTCTCACTTTCCTCACCTCTCTTCCAAAACTTCCAGCCCATTAATAATTCAGTAACTAAGTGCAGTCTGTAACTGAACTGCCAGTTTCCCAGTGTTGTAACTTACGCGTGATGCCTCTAACTCTTTGCACGTGAAGAGTTTTCTTTATGAGCAGCAAATGAATTTGTTCCTCTGCAAATTATTGTTTCTGCAGCCATAAAAACACTGTTTCCGTGCTTTAAAGTGAGGATTAGTCATGCCATCTTTACTAGAGTGCAGAGAAACAAGCGACTGAGCAATATGATCACCGAAGATTTTAGTCTCAGTCCTGCTAACTCCTTTTTGCTGCTGTGAGGGTCAGGGGACTTTGTCGTGTTGACATCAGCAGGGTTCTCGGGGTTACACTGCATTAATGTCTGGGGAGCAACAGGCAACCCACCTGTCCTGCACCTGTGAACCAATTTCTAGGTTGGAAACTTCAGATTGGAAACATTTTGAGGCCAGGACCAGCACCAACCTTTTTGGTATTGTTTTTTGGGGTTTTGTTTTGGTTTTTTTTACTTAAGAATAGCAGAACTCCCAACTCCTGCTGGAGGCTTGTGTTGAACAGAATATTTGATTCATCCACAGGCTGCATTTTTGTGGTCACACTGGAACAATTTTCACTTTTGAAGCAGTCAGGAGGGAATCTTGCTGTTCTGATTGACAAAACAAAACCAGCCTGGTTGGCTGAGTTGGTAAGAGGATCTTGTTCATAGGTACTGGGGAAAGGTGGAGCTCTTGATATAAAATCACAGTATTTGCTGGAGCTGAGTTCTGCAGAAATGGATTTTTACCATATGCTGCGACTCTGAATAAGGTGCCCAGATCTGATTTAAAATGATTGGTAAGAGAAGATTACAGTCAGAGTGCACCCTGGTTTTTGGTTTTGATTAATAATCTTTTTGCTTGCTTTGCTTACAGTACTGGGAGGCTAATGACATGCATGTTGTTTGTCTGTGCAGACTGTCCAGAGCAGATAGGTGGGACTTAATCATTTGCTACCACAAGAACAGGCGTGCTTGCAGACTGACTGGGATGAGTCAGAGGGTTAATGTCACCCAGAGGGCTGGCTTTCAGTGTTTCTGTAAGTCATGCAGGAGATACTTCTGTCCTTACAATGCTGAATCGTTGTTTTGCTGGACCTTATCCACCAAAAAAATCTTGCCTTGTGTTTTGGCAGGCTCTGTGCTGTGGTTTTGATGTCATTTACTGTGTTAGAAAAGGTTATTGCTGCTAGCGGTGTTTTGTTTGGCTTTTCCCTATGATCTAGAAGCTGATGTCTCAATGAAGATACTTAGTCTAATCAAATCAACTCAAAGGTTTGCGAGAGGCTGCTTGGAAGTGATTAATTTTGTTGCATTAGGGGAAAATGCTGACTTTGCTACCTCCGTAAAGTCCTTTGGTGTACCTTCGGAGCAAGCCTGATGTATTCTCTAGAATGTCTCAGTGGAACAAAATGATGTCTCACTGTGGTTCCCTTCAAATATTACACTGTTTGTGGGTGCGTCTCACTAGAATTTTGCCTCCCGGGCTCTTTGCAAGTCGGTTTCTGTGCTAGCGTGTGCTTAAGCTTTGGTGTTTTCGGGGCAGCTGAGTGAAATGCTGGTGTTGCTGAAACTGTTACATGAAGTAAACTGTTCCATTTGGGGAACCTGAGTGCAGGAAATCTTAGGTCACTTGTGGAAAATATGTCTGTCTGCTCTGGTGGCAGGGAATTGGATTAGAGCAGGGAGACGGGCTCTCCTTCTTGGCTGTGTCCCAGTCACTTTACTTGCTGTGGAGTCTCCCACCTCCAAAATGAGACTGGTTTGAGCTTCTGGGTTTTATTTTGTGGGATGGAGGGGCAATTTGCAGCGTAAAGTTTGATTTCTATAGATAGTGTTTATTATACTACCAAGGTGTCCAAGCCTTTTCTTCCCATTAACAGCTATATGTTGCATTCTTTGCCTAGTTTTCTGAAGTAATGCTGACTTCTGTGTTCCCCATTTCAAAAATTAAGGTTCTTCTCCCTCCCCTCAAACTGTGAAATATGTGAAGTGTATGTCTTGCAGCTCCTTCAAATATCATTGAGTGTAGAGTTTAAAGGCCTTACAAGAAACTTAGAGGTTCTTCAGCTGTGCAAAATATTGGGTGATGAAGCTTTAGACATATTTGTGAGCAGTGTTTGGTGCTGTTCAGCATTACACAAAAGACCACAGGTTTTGGCAAATGTCTGAATTTGATGCTGTCTTGTACTCTGATTTTAGCAGAATTTGAAAGGTAAGGAGACAGTCATGGCTACCTGGGGTGGCATATTCTTTACAGCAGCTCTTTGGTGAGGGAGTGCCTACATACTTGTGAATGGGAGGTTACCTGCCTGCAGCGTTCTGTGTGGCAATTTGCACAGTTGGAAAAGATCAAAATAATACATCATCTTATTCTTGGCTGTCATGAAGGCTTTGCTTTGCATGGGGATATCTCACTTTCTTGTTAGTTCTTTTCTTCCCTTCATCCAGCTTGTGCAGTTACAGCACCCAAGTGAGCTTCTCTCTTTTCTTGGCAGGACTGCCCCATCGCCTGGGTGAATGTCATGCTCTTTGACTACAAGGACCAGCTGAAAACAGGGGAGTGCTGCTTGCACATGTGGTCCTCCTTTCCAGGTATGTTGGAGATAGAGCTACTGTATTGTTTTGCATCTTCAGTCCCTGCTGCGATGCCCTGGGCTCTGCATTGCTGTCCAGGAGGCTGCAGGAGGGGCCATAACAGTTCAGATTAGCAGGCCCAGTGTAATTACTGCTCTGGATTATGATGGCATCTAGAGTCCTGCCACAAAGGCCTTGTTTTGCTTGGCATTGTATGTATGACATAAGAGGTTGCTGCTGTCTTAAAGTTCTCATATATACTTCACTTGAGCTGCTGGGGCCAGGCAGTGTCCAGTGCCAGAGCCGGAGCAGTCTGTGCTCTGCTTTCTGGGCCCAAAGCTTCAGCAGAACAGGGTTCATGGGTTTATGTACTTTGCTTTTCAGATGAGAAGGGGGAACTTCTGAACCCCATGGGCACGGTACAATGCAACCCCAATACAGAAAGTGCCGCAGCTTTGGTCATCTGCTTCCCCAGCGTTGCATCGCATCCTGTGTATTACCCGTCCTTTGAGCAGGTAGGGGATGGGGATGCTGTTCTGGGGGCACAGAAATTCCCTAGTTTTGCTGGTGCAGGAACATATGATGTCACTGTCTCTTGGGTAGCTGTCAACAGAGAGCAGGTACAAGCAGACTTGATGAATAGATACTGTTAATTGAAAATTTGACTTTTTCTCTTAACTAATGGACCTTTGAGTGAATACTTTTGCAGGCTGTGAATTACTGAGGTAGAGCTGCTCTCATAGATGAGCATTTGCTTAAAAAATGGGTTTAACTGAGCTGCCTTTAAACTGCAGGCAGCATTAGGCTCTGTAGGAAGGAAGAGAAATAAAAGGGGAAATGAGTGAAAGTAGGCGACTCCCTCCCTTTCAGCAGAGCGATGACATGCCATGTGGTATGGGGATTTTCCATCTGTCACTGCAACTGGCCAAACGTTTAAAATGGAAGAAGAAATGTGGCTGTTACAGGAAAGAAAGGAGATCTGCTCTGCCAGGGACATGTACACATGCTCCCCCATGATGCATGTTCTGGCTCAGAAGCTTTAACGCATTGTGCCAGTGTGCGTCACAGCTTGGGCAGCGCTGTCTGCCTGGCAAACGCACACCAGTTCTAAGAATCTGGAATGGCTTGTGTTAGCCAGGAGCTTGGTGACCCAGAGCCCCCATTCACAAACTGTCTGGGGGGAAGGACTCATCCCTTCATCCTTATTACTACCAGGGAAGGGGCTCTGTGGGCAGTCGGGGTATTCCTCTGAGCAGAGGGGTCCTGCCGGGTACATTTACCTACACCTGGGCTGCGAGAGGTGAGATTCCCTTCTCCAGAGGTGGCAAGTGACTGATCCCTAAAGGAGCATAAATGCCTGAAGTGATGGCGAGCTAGAAGTACAGAGGGTAACGAGGAACCTTTCTCAGACTCTTTATTTGTGTCCCAGCTGCTGGAGTTGGGGAGGAACGGAGATCAACCCCGTGCTGCACTAGAAGATCCCGAGGAGGTGAGTCTCCTGGCATCAGTTTTCCAGCTATGTCCAAGCCTGGTTTCATAGATCAAGTTATGTATTTCCTCTGTACCCCCAATTCACTTTTTTCACCAAACTGGGTCAATGCCCAATTCTACAGGGTCTCTCTGGGTCGAGCAAGCCCTGGGTTGAGACTGAGACCAGTGTATGCTCTTTCCTGTGATTCCCATGAGCAGAAGCTGCAACTGAAGGAGATACTGGAGCGGAGGAGCCACACTGAACTATATGAGCATGAGAAAGACCTGGTGTGGAAGATGAGATATGATATCCGTGACCAATACCCACAAGCTTTGGCAAAGCTGCTTATCATCACCAAATGGAACAAGCATGAAGATGTTGCCCAGGTGAGGATGCTGGGGTGGGCAGCCATGGCTGCCTTTTTCATCCATCTTTCAGTGTCTACATTCCCGTGTTGTGTTTGGGAGGCCAGCTTAGCAGGGGATGTTTTGCGGTGCAGGTAGGTTTCTGAAACTGGGGAGGATTTTCTGTTCTCAGCCAGTTGCTGTGAATGTATGCTGAGTGGTACCCAGCTGAGTTGAGGTTTGGCTGTTCTGGGCTCTGTTTGGCGCTCTGCACTGTCCCAGACTCATTACTGGCCAACAAGGTCTTGCTTATTCCCTCTGGAAAGGGAGGCCAGAAAAAAATCTTTTTAATTCACAACAGAAATAGGATCTGGATTGGATATTCTTAACTGACAGCAAGAGACCAGCACAAGCTACCTCAGGGTCAGTGAATCTCTTCCACTGAGAATGTCAGTTAAGGATGGTCTCTGTGCTGCTCATCCCTCCTTACTTCGAGAGCTTTGACAGGACCTTCTAAAGGTCCCTTGCTAGTATACATTATGTTATGCTGCAGAAAAGTGCTTTTCCCAAAGAATTTATTTCACTAATTGTGGTACAGCTAATGGTAACCCTGCCATGGACTTGGATGGCTCCTGTCACCCTTCTAGAAAGTTTAGATGGATGGCTTTTGACCTGGTGCCTGCAAACTTGCTCTGAGGCATCTATAAATAATGACTAAGATAGAGGGTTTGCACCCCACGAAGGAGCTGCTCTTCTATCAGCAGAATTCTAGATTTATATCCATTGTCACAAAAACCTTGTTTCATTTTTGCTTTTTTTTTTTTTGCCCTTACAGATGATTTCCCTGCTTCAGAGCTGGCCAGAGTTGCCTGTCCTGAATGCTTTGGAGCTGCTGGATTTTAGCTTTCCCGACCGTTATGTTGGTTCCTTTGCTATCAACTCATTAAAGAAGCTGACGTAAGTGTTATCCACAAGGGATATGCAGAGCCCCTTTCTATTTATGTTTAGGGCTGCTGAGGGGGACTGTGAACAAGGCTGACAATCTTGTCTTTACAGTTTTTGCAAGTACACTTGTGCAGTAAAGATAAGGTTGTCTTTTATTTTTCCCTTCGGTCCACAGAGATAATGAATTGTTCCAGTACCTGCTACAGCTTGTCCAGGTGCTCAAGTATGAATCCTACTTAGACTGTGAATTAACCAAGTTCCTGCTGGACAGGGCGTTATCCAACCGCAAGATCGGCCACTTCCTCTTCTGGCATCTGAGGTAAAGAGCAAATGTTTTGGGCTTTTTCTCAGTAATCGAGTGAAACCAGCATTTACTGGTTTCCTCATTGCTCTGTAAAGTGAGACAGCGAGCATGTCTGTATGTGTAGATGCCAGGGGATTTATTTAAAGGCTATTGGCTATCCTTTAGCTTGTGTCTTTCATCAAAGCATGGGTGGGATTTCCTTGCTGTGATTACTAAAACCCAGGAACCACTGCTTTTTATTCGGGAGACTGAATAAGGGATATTCCAGGAGGACGCAAAATCTTTGGTTGGTTGGTTGGTTTTTTTCTTATTGTGGTGGGGGTTGGATTTAAGTTCTGTTTTAAGAATTTATATTTATGTATGTACACAACGCCTTTGAGGTGAAATTTACTTTGAATATCCATGGCCACCAGCCAGTCCTGAGCCATAGGCTCTGAACTGTTCTTGCTCCTTAAAGAATGGTCTCAAAGGCGTGGTTAGCAATTTATCCATTTATTCATCCAGAAAGATGTCTCATCACTTCAAGCAAGGGTTTTTCTACATCACCTTCTGGGGTGGGTGCGCTTTTTTTTTTCCCTCCCCAGTACATAAAAATAATTTAAGCAGCAGCTGATATTCTGCACCCTCCTCTGCCCCCTCCCTCCTTGTGCTGGCATGAATGGGAGAATTAGTCACTCTGTGGTGAGTCAGAATTGCCTGAACCTCCCTTCTCCCCTAGGTCAGAAATGCATGTTCCTGCCGTTGCCTTGAGGTTTGGCCTGATCCTGGAAGCGTACTGCAGAGGCAGCACCCACCACATGAAAGTTTTGATGAAACAGGTGAAAATTGTGTTTTAGCCTTAAGGTTGGCTTCCCTCTTGCTTGGAGCTGATTCTCAGCTGTTTGCTTTTCCAACTTAATGTTATCAGCAATACAAAAAAAAACTTTTAACTGCTGTATTGGTTTTGGCATATCCTATTAAGAGCCTGGAGTTCCCCATCACATGTGACTTTGCTAATCTCTTACTCACCCACATGTGTCCCAAACTACACTATGTGTCTAGAATGGTTTGAAATGTTCAAAGGCCACTGCTGTTATTAGAAGAGTTGGATGAGTTACCATTTAGTAGGAGATGATCATAATTGGCTGGCTGATTTGGAGCAGTGCACTCTCCTTTAGTTGCTGTGCGGAGGTAATCCTCTCTAGAGCTGCTCTGTTACCTACCAAGGATCACTGTACCTAATTGAGATGTGCGGGACTCACGCACGTATGTGTGAAGTCGTATCTAAGATGTGCCCACAAACCAGTACTGCTTCTCTTTTCAATACTGAGTGGTGCTTTTGCATAACCGGAACTCCCCCAAAGCACTGAAGGGCAGGGGCTATGTGTCTCATATGTCTTTGACTTTTCTAGTCAGTGCACCTCATTTCTTGCTTTTGGTGCTCGATAACGTGCATTTTTCGTGGCATTTGGGACTGCAGCCATTACCTTGCAATGCATTTGTGCCCAGCAGAATATCCATAATTGATCATAGATCTCCCTCAAGCAGATGCTACTATATTTGTTTTGTTGCAATGTGTGTGTCCTGGGTTGAGCGACACAGGACTAACTTTTCTTCTAATGCTGAGGAAAACTGCACTTTTAGAAGACTCTAGTGTCTGAATTCATGAAAATATTTACTTTAGAGCCAGCCAGGCTCTGTGGGATTCAAGGTCTTAGTGTTTTCGAGCCTTGCCAGGTGCAGGGACAAGAAGGAATGAGGCCTGGGCATTTGACCCAAGCTGCCAACGGTATTATTTCATACCATGAACATTACATTCAATATAAATTGGAAAAGTTTGCTGCATGGTTCCCTCTTCCTTGATGGCGGTGGTCCAGACAACTCCTTACCCCAGTGCTGGACCCCTGAGCCCTTCCTTTCCTTCCGAAGCTGTTGCACTCGTGGTGTCTGACACTTGCTGTCCACTGCTGGGAGTGCGCAGCTTCCTGCTGATGGAATTGGCTGAGTATAATCCTTGTATATCTTACATCAGCATCAGGATTACTATTGGTCCTTTAGTATTACTGTTAATTAGTTTGTCTTATTCTATTAAACCTATATATATTTCAACCCTTGTGTTTCTTTGTATTCCCCAATTCCCCTTTACGGGTGGGAAGGGGTCATTGAGTGATAGAATAATTGTCTAAACAACACTAAATTGTTACGGGTTTTCTCAAACCATAAAAGTGTGAAACTGTTATAAGTTGAAGGTAAGAGATAAAACCACGGTTTACATTTCACAGTAGATTTTAATAGTATTTTAATAGTTTTTTAACTTTCTCCAGGAATTTCCTATTTGTTAATCCTGTTCCACCCATCCCTTTTTTCAGGGAGAAGCACTCAACAAGATGAAAGCTCTGAATGACTTTGTTAAAGCAAGTTCTCAGAAGGCCACCAAGCCTCAAACGAAGGAGATGATGCATGTGTGCATGAAGCAGGAAACTTACCTTGAAGCACTTTCCCACCTCCAGTCCCCCCTGAACCCCAACATCATCCTCGCTGAAGTCTGGTAAGGAAAACAGCTGTGTCTCTTAATTTGTGCCACCAGCTTTGTCCAACAGTAGAGCCAGGCTACCCCAAGGTCCTCTTTTCTCATTGAACTCACCAGTCTATTGGGACTTATGGATGCTGTTGAATTTGCAGTGTAGATGGCCACTCTTTTAATAGATGGAAACTCTGATGGCAATATTTTTGTTTCCTCTAGTGTGGATCAATGCACCTTTATGGACTCCAAAATGAAACCTTTATGGATTGTGTTTAATAATGAAGAGACAGGTGGAGGAGGAGTGGGTATTATTTTTAAAAATGGAGATGGTAAGTCTTTAAAGGATATGTCTTTGCAAACATAAATAGTCTTATTTATTGTGGTGAGTGCGCCCTAAATATGGACCATGAAGATTTTGTGTAAATGAGGGCCATCAATGTGTTTGAGTTTTTTGACAGTAATCTGGAGATAAATTAAATTCTCCTATTTATTTTATTTGATGCCCTCTTCATTATGGTTTTAGCACAATAGTAGCTGGATACCCCATGCACAGGAAAAAGGACCCTGGTGTGAGGTCTGGAAGAGCTACAGCAGTCTAAGCTCCGTAGGGCTGGAGTGGCTCTGCCTCACTGTCGTGTCCAGACAGATGTTTTCTAAAGTGCTACGTGGGGTGCTCCAGGAGGAGCTTTGGCAAAGCGAAACAGGGTGTACCTCTGTCAGTATAACCATGTCTGAGTTAAGGTATCTGATGTGGTGGCTTTACACTACCAGTAGCTGCACCAGTATATATCACTCTGATGTTCTTCACTAGCTAGACACAGCAAGTGACAATATGGCAAAGGCCCCTCCAGCCTGCTTCAGGGGCAGAACAAGCGCTGCTCACAAGAGCATGAGAGGAGGGGAGAATGGGAGGTACTTAGAACCCTTTTTTCCTTTGTAATGCTGCACAGATCTTCGTCAGGACATGCTGACTCTGCAGATGATCCAGTTGATGGACATCCTGTGGAAGCAGGAGGGCCTGGACCTGAGGTGAGTGATGTCCTACTGCAATGATAAAGTGTATGTGGTGAGGCCATTTCGTCTGCAAGCTTATTTTATCCCCAACAGATCTGTCAGTATTCTGTGAGCAGCTGGTGGGGTTGGGTGCTACAGAGGAATAGAAATGCAGAGTAGATTGATATGGCAGATAAAATCTGAAAAGTCAACCCCATTCTGGGTGAGATTTCAGTGGAAGGGTTTCTTTCATCTCTGCAGGATGACCCCTTATGGCTGCCTCTCCACAGGAGACAAGACTGGGCTGATCGAGGTAGTCATGCATTCAGACACCATCGCCAACATCCAGCTGAACAAGAGCAACATGGTGGCCACCGCCGCCTTCAACAAGGACGCGCTGCTGAACTGGCTGAAATCCAAGAACCCCGGGTGAGTGGGCTTACCTTGTACTCGGTGCTGCTTTATGGCTTCCTTCCAGCTAGAGGTGTTTCTTCTGCTTTACTCTACTTTTTCCTTCAGTTATGCCTATTTCCAAGCTGTCCCACACTATCTGTGGCTGCTTTGCTTCCTGGCACACCGGGAGGCATCATGTGGATCTGTGAGCGTCTAGAGCTGAAATGGAGGCATCTGGGTTACTGTTTGCAAGCTTTTTTGATCTTTCATAGCTTAAGGTAGCACTGTCTACAGGCTGGATCCACACCTCGATCTTCCCCTCAGTCCTGTTACCTTCTCCATAGGTAGATAGTCAGCGTGGTGGCAGCTGGAAGAAGGGCAGAAGGAGTAATGCCAAAACTGGGAGGCAAAGAAAGAAAACCTCAGAAAAGTGTGTAGCTGGGGGTTTTACTAGATACAGAAGCAGAGAGCAGCAGGACATTGGTGTTACTCTGATGTAGCAGGGCACCAACAGGAGGCATTCTAGGAGCCCACTTCATGTTTTGGATCTGTGGAGATCTAGAAATGAATTAATTTAGTTGAGACTAAACTATTTTCATTGAGACTGTGGACACAACATTGTCCAGACCTCTCCAATTGCAGATAGCTGTTATTGCCACTAGTTTTTGTAAAGCCTGGATGGGAGTAAAGCCTGTACTGCCTCTGGAGAGCATTACAGAAACTCAAACGTGATCCCTTTACCTTCTCCTGCAGGTTATAAAAACGACTTTCGCAGTGGTGAAGTACTGGTGTTCAAAGTAAAATTCTCTTTCAATTTTTTTCTTACCCCCTTTAGTGACGCGTTAGAACAAGCTATAGAGGAGTTCACTCTGTCCTGTGCTGGGTACTGCGTGGCGACCTACGTGCTGGGGATAGGCGACCGGCACAGTGATAACATCATGATCCGGGAGACTGGCCAGGTATGGGAATCACTGCTGCCGTGACGTGCTGGAAGAGGGGCAGGAATGCTGCTTAGCAATGGCCAGATACAACCCCATGCAATCCCTCTGCTGAGGAATGTACCTCACCTTCCAGCTGAGGGGCAGACTGGACAAATATTCTCAATAGTTTCTATCGTTAAGAGGTAAATACAGTTTTATAATTTGAATCACAATTCTGTAAGCATCACTGCCATCAGCCGCTGCTGATAATACCCACTTTGAAATTACAGCGGAGCAATTCTTAGTGTTCAGACCTAAAATTGTCTGCAGACACAAACTCAAACACTGTGCTCATCAGTCTGAAGACTTACTTGGCTTCAGCAGAGTCACAAATCACTTGTAGCTCCTCCTAGAAAAAAATGTTGTAGTGTTTGTTTACTGGGTTTTTTTTATGCATGAAAGTGGTCAGCATGGTTCTAATTTCACATCGATACCTGTACTGATTCCTTTACTTCTTGATTCCACAAGAATAGCTGCCAGAGTTTGCATCTTCTCGTACACTCTTTGGAAGATAGAGGGCAAAATTTAAAAAAAAAAAGAAAATCCCTTTGGTAACAGGATTACCAAAGTACTAATGTACTAAATAAAATACATCAGCAATATTTTGGCAAAGGGCGAAGTCTGAGCTATATTTCTTGTTTAATTGTAATTCTGCAAAGCCATAAGACAGCCCTGTGCAAGGTAAGTCTCGTGCAGGGCCAGTGAAGTCAGCGTGGTAGTTAATATTTGAAAGTAAGAACTTGTTTGCTGATGTTTTGAGACTCATCTCTCTCAGGTATGCACAACTGCCTGCCTGTGCTCTCTCTGCGTAGCATCCCACTCCTCTATCTCTTATTCCTGTAAATCAAGCAGTCGTGGTCAAAGAAACCTTGTAGTGCCTTTCTGTCCTCACAGCGGGGACAGAGACACGGTGTCCTTTGCTAACAAGAGACTGCCCTCCCTCCCTGGGCTGTGAGGAGCAGCAGCCCTTATTTAGGACCAACTCTTCTCCCCGTTATAAAAGCTGCTGGGCAGGGAGGGAGGTGACACGGAACTCTTGTGCAGAGCAGAGGCCGCCCGGTGACTTGCCCACTTGGGGGAGCTGATGCCCCGCGGTTACAGCCTTGGGGTTTGTCTGGGGTTTCCAGAGGCTCCGCAAAATCGCCAACGTGCAAGGTTCTGCCCATCCTCCTTCTCCCCATCACTGCACTAGTGGCACCACGACTTCACTGTGCTTGGTGTTTGAAAAAAAAAAAAAAAAAAAAAGCGGGGCGGGGGGGGGAAGCCCCACCTTACCTGAGCAAGTAATATTGCGTAGCAACTTCAAAACAGGACATCTTCTTTCCACACGCTGTCTGGGACTGCAGGCTGCGCTGGGAGGGTGCCTGTTGTAGCCCTGTTTTCGCTTCTACTAGTGACACACTAAGGCTCTACAAAAAAAAAAAAACAAACACAAAAACAACAAAAAACAAACCAGAAAATTCTTCAGGTATACAAAGTATTGAAGAGGTAAGTACCTTCTCTGTCCTATCCAACATCTAACTACACTGGAGAACATCTTGGCAAGTAAATGTTGCCTCTTTTCCCAAAGGAGTGCTGCGGAAGAGGTCTTTTTTTCTCCCTCCCAAAATCCTGTGGCCAGTATCTCTTGCATACAGTAACTGTGAAGAGAACTCAACACTGATCACCTAAATAGATACTATTCTGTAAACTATTTCTTTCTTCCTTATTTTCAGCTGTTCCATATTGATTTTGGTCACTTTTTGGGGAACTTCAAGACTAAATTTGGTATTAATAGAGAGCGAGTTCCTTTCATCTTAACCTACGACTTCGTGCACGTCATCCAGCAAGGAAAAACTAACAACAATGAGAAGTTTGAAAGGTGAGTGTTAGCTGTTAAACTTGACATAAGCTTTTTAAGCTCCGAATTTTCAGATGTTATTTTCCCCAATGATACATAGCCTATAGCTGTCTATACACACGAAAGCAAATAAATTATTATCTACTTGTTAGAGAAGGTGGAGGAGCTCAGTACTTATCGATGCAGACAGCAGGGTTCAGACTAATACCTAGTCTTGCTAAAAAAAAGTTACAGTTTGCAGTCTTCATTCCTTTGCCTCATTTTCCTTTCTGAACAGATTCAGGGGTTATTGTGAGAAAGCCTACATGATCCTGAGGCGCCACGGTCTTCTCTTCCTGCACTTGTTTGCACTGATGAAAGCTGCTGGCCTGCCGGAACTCAGCTGCTCTAAAGACATTCAGTATCTAAAGGTAAGAGAAGCAGAGCCCAGAGAGGGTTAAAACTGAATACCTGATCTTGTAGCTTAGTGAGGACTTGTTCAGGGTGGACGGGCTCCAAAAATCATGAGCAGACATTCACATGCAGCACATCAGAAATACCAGATCAATACTGGTGCTCAGGAAATAACTTCAGGTTCTGCAGCAGAAAGGCAGTAGGTGCCGTGTAGAACCAGCTCCCAGGGAAGGGGACGGCGCTTGGGTTGTGTATCATTTCCTGTTCCCAGCTTCCTCTGAGCTGAGAGACAGCAGCTTTGTACAAGAGCACTAAAAACCCCGCTGTTCCCTTACTCCCAACACAGGAGTAGGACATGTGTATTCATCAGAATGAAAAAACCTTGTGCAACTACTGTAACCATCTAAAACAATTAATGGTTACTCGTTTGGTGCTCCTTTCAATGGAGTAATTTCTTAGTGAGTAAACACCTTAGTAGTTGAGCAGTTAATTGTTCAGTTGCACTTTCGGTGAGGCTGCACCAATTTCCGCCCCTTTCCTTCAGGATTCCCTGGCTCTTGGGAAGACGGATGAGGAGGCACTGAAGCACTTCAGACTGAAGTTTAACGAAGCCCTGCGAGAGAGCTGGAAAACCAAAGTGAACTGGCTGGCGCACAACGTATCCAAAGACAACAGACAGTAGAGGAACATCAGCCTGCGCACTCGCTCCGGGAGAATGTAACGCCTGCGCTCAGTCCAGTCTAAAGACTGGTGAATGTTGCCCTGTTGAAGATCCCACACCCAGAGCTCGAACGTTTCTGCAGGACTGAAAAATTGTTGGACTGTCACCAGCCACACACCCATGTCTACTGTAGGTCTTTGGGGGGACAAGGGAGAGACGTGAGGCAATAAAATTACTGCATACAGTGAAAGGTAGGTAGATGTACTGTATCCCTAAGAACCTGTAAAGCTTCAAATACATCTCCTAATGGAAGAGTTCAGGCAGCGGTAACATCCTTCCAGTGTGTTAATATGTCTATTTCTGTTTTCTTGAAAATTTAGCTGAACACTGAGAACCTGCTGCCCCTGTAGCTCTTACCCTTTAGCCCATCTTCTAGGTCCCCACTGTTACAGCCCAGAGGCATTAACTTCACCATGTGGTTGCTCCTCCTGCCCTGTTTCAGTGTGACCAAGGTAGGTCAGCTTGAATCACTGCTGCAGCGGACGTGGACGATTTGTTTTACTCTGCATTGTGACAGGGTGAACTCTCCCTGCTGTTGTAAGCTGTCTCTGCTGCAGAGGCCACAGTGTTCCTCTGAAACTGAACTGGAACCCAGCTATTGCTGTCAAAAAACCTGATGCCACAAGAACAGGCTTGGATTGGCCAATGGGTTGGGTATTTTTCTTTGCTTTCCTAAGTCAGACTTTAGTTGAGCCTTAAGAAATTCTGCATTTATACTGTTTCTAAGCCTGAAAACAGTAAGATTGCATTTTTCAAAACGGGCACGTAACGTTGGTTGCTACACATACCTCCTGTCGGGGTACTTTGGAGCTAGGTTGGCACGTGGTTTCCCCGTAACACGTGCTTGCAGGGCACTGGCCTGCGCCTACGTAGTCCCTGGGATACAGCACTGCAATTCCTGCCATAGCTGGGACAGATGGTACCGTTCTGTGCCTGAGCTACTCGGCCAGTCTGCCCTCCCGTGCAAGGGCAGGGGGGTGCCGGATGAGTGGGTTTAACACTGAAACACACACTTACACTCAGTTGCATCTCAGCACTGATCTTAGGAATTTATTCCCTGTTCCTTTCCACGCTCTTCCTCCTCTCAACCATGGTACGTGACTCTCTGTCTGTTATTAGAGCTGGTGTGTCCGTGGGGGGGTTCAGCCAAAGAGCAAGCTGTGGTCATCCCTGCCGGTACTTCAGTGAGGACAGTCTGCTCCAGCCACCTCCTGCTCTCACCGCTGCCCTCCCGAGCAGAATCTGTCCCCCCTCCCACAAGGTGCTGCAATCAATCGTGTGTTTCTACTCGTGTGTCATGTTTGTGTCTCCAGCCTGGTGCCCTTACCTGGGGAGCCGTTGTGAGCACTGGTGTTGCACAGGGACAGGTGAACAGGAGCCACTGCTGCCGCTCGGTGCCTCCCGTGAGCGCAGCTGCAGCCCACGGGTCCTGCTGGAAAACAGGTGGAGTAGCTGGTTAGTACCTTTAGCAGTTCCCTGGGGTGCTTCCCTCCATCTCCCTGTGTTCTCCACCACATCAGGTTCCCACCGAGGTGCTGTCACTCCTGCCTTTTAACGAACAGCATGGTCTAATTTTCAGCACGCCCCTGAAGCCGAATCCTGTATTTGAGTTGGTGTGTCCTTAACTAGGTTGAGCAATTTCCTTTTACTCACAGAACTGTTTGAATTTTAAACTCTTTTACTTACTCCTACTTAGGTAGGTAAAAAAACCACACAGGCATTTCCGATACTGAAAGCCAAGAGATGTGTGTATTGTCACACGATGGATTGCTCTCACGTAAATTCAGCTTTCACGTCTGCTTTAAAATTCCCACAAAACCAGCGAGTTTAGGACAGAGACTGAACTGGCCTGTTTATTCTTACCAAGTCTTCCCCGTCATGGAATAAATTTGATTTGACCGTATTTTTGCATCCAGCACATAGGTACAATGCTTTCCTCACTTCCAGATCTTTTTAGTACTTTAAAATTACCTTAGTACTTTAGTAAAGTACTTAAAAACTACTTTAGTGCTTAGTGACATGGTTTAGTGATGGTTTTTTATCAGAGGTAGGTTGATGGTTGGACCAGATGATCTTAAAGGTCCCTTCCAACCTCAACAATTCTATGATTCTATGAAATTAACATAATAAAATTAACATACTACAAAAAGTAACATAATTAACATAATACAAAATTAACATAATACATAATTAAACATAAAAGCCCTATACTGGCTCTTTTTTAAGTCCACTTTTTTTTTAAGAGGACAAGTTCAAAAATATTTGTTCTTTACCAGCTGCACAGCTAAGTTAACACTGCCCTAAAAAAAAAATGTAACTCCTACCCTCAGCAGAAGTGAGCAGCAGCAGGAAATCCGAGGCTTGGTCAGGGAATGGAGTATGAACCACCTTTAGTAAGGTGTTTGTTCCCTCCTTACCTTTACATGCAGCTACAAGCGGATGACGAGTTGGCGTTAGGCTGTTGCTAATGGAAATTCTGATTTAAAGTACTTACTGGTTCTTTTCATAAAGGAGGTCATGCTGTGGATCTGTTCTGGTTGATATAAACCAGGTTGTTTCTCAGAGCACCTGTTCTATAGGAGCAGTTACAGAAGACAACTCGTTTTAAGTGTATATAACCCTCAGAGATCCCCTTTTTCTGCACTTTTCAGTGACTGGGAAGTGGCCAGAACATTTCAGGACAGAATGGCAAGTACCCTTCCACGCCACCCAAATTATTTATTAATACATTCTCCTAACAGTACTTCAGCGTGTTGCTCAGCAGTTAGTAATGCTGAAAGTGTGCTTGTTTGCAGCAGGTAACTGTTTTTAGAACTGCTGCTGCTTCTAGAGATTAGACTAAAAGAAACTCCCTGTAGCCTTTGAGTACTGTCCCCTCTGGGAGAGGAGCTCTCCTCAAAACATTATAAATTGCTTTCACTGATGGGGCTCCCCTGAGTCTAAAATATTCCTCACTGTTTTCTTGAACTGAACAGCAAATAGTGGTCTCAGCTTAAAAATTAATCTTAAAACAGTGTATTTGTATTTGCAATTGTAAATATAGTATTAGGAATATGCAATTACAATATTTTGAAACTGGACCAGTCATCAAATTACGAGAGCAAACTGTCAGGTGTATTTTTTTAGCCATTTTAAGTATTATAAGTGTAATTTTTCTTTCCTGTACCAGATTACAGAGCCTCGCGCCTCACAGGGTAAGGAGGGTGCTGGCTGTCAGTTTGAATCAGGAGTAGAAAGATGCTGGTATCTCTTACATCCAATTAAAAAAAAAACTCTGTTACCATAAGGAGCCGGTTCTCCCCCAGCACGGTGCTGCTCCACACGCCATCGGGTGACTCTGGTGCTTGTATTTTCCCCCAGAAAAACAGGTCACGTGCTGCTTCTCCCATTAAGGCGCAGGAGTAACGCACACCACCGGGGTCTGTGCATCAAACCTTTGCCTCACCCGCTCTCCGGGATGATGCTTTCACAAGGTTCCACCATTGGCCTCTAACAGTTTGATGTCACCTTTTGTAATTCTTCACGTTATTTTTGAAGAGCCAGATTGGTGGAGACCAAGCACCCAAGGTTAGTGGAATATAGAGACAATTTACCACAATCCTGGAATAAAGGAAGGATGGCAGGGATCCTCCTGAAATGCTAAAAGTGAAATGCAAAAGGAAAACAGAAGCCCAACACTCACTCTGATAGTAGCTTTGATATTAGAGGAAAATAACACAGGATTTAGAGCTCTTTGGATGCTGATCAATGAGAGAACCGTACAGCACCCCTGCAGATCACTGCTCCCCAGGGGGGACAGGCAGACATTTAGAGCTTCTGTTCCCTCCCTTAAGGTGCAACATCCAGCCTCTGCTTGCAGAGCTCCTGTGGCTGCCCAACTTTGCTCCATTTCAGAGAACAGCTAAATACCGCCATTTCCTTCCTTAGAGAACCAATTTACGGAGCAAAAGTACATAAAAATATCAGGGCAGATGGAAGCCGAGATGCACTGACACCAGAACCCCCTCCGCGGTGGTTTGTACGTCCTTGTGGAAGAGACGTACTACAGTTCCGTACGCGTAAAAGCAATTCTCCTGCGTTGCCACAAAGGGATACCCCAGGCTCCTGCCCGTCGTGTCGCCGCGAGGCAGCGCTCACCTCGCCCTTCCTCACTCCCTCGTAGGCGGGCGGTTTGCCGGCTCACAGCCGTTCTTACCCTCAGCTGGTGCTCTGGGAGGGCGTCCAGAAAACTCAGGCCCTAGTACAGTTTTACAAAAGTGCAGAGCAGCAGTGGCTCCTGTCACCTGTCCTTTAATTTCAGAAGTGCAATAAAATGAAGTTGGATCAGCCTAAACTGCGAGAACGGAGCAATCCCAAAGGTGTTTCTCATCCCAGCGCAGTTTTACAGAGAGGTTACTGAGCCTAGAAAATGGACTTACCCGCCAGAAGTGAAAATACCCGTGAGCCCGAAAGTGGATCTGCGTCCTCGTACGCCCCTTGAGCCAAACTCCCCCGGCTCTGTCGGGTCGCAAAGAGCCTCTGACTCCAAACTTCCCAGGCGGCAGCTCACCTGAGAGTTTTCAGCGAGTTGAGTTGTACTGAAGATTGAAACTTAAATCACCTTCAAAAAATATTACACTTCACTATAAATAAGTAGCTTCTGATTTTATAAGTCTGCTCAAAGCGGTATCCCTTTCTAGTTCTATTTATTTAGAGATGTTTCTGTGATTATTTTTTTTAACTCTGTACAAACTGATTGTGCTTATTCTGTTGCCTTTGAAAAAGAAGTATTTTTTTAAGCCAAACCATGGTTCTGTAAGAAGAGAATGTTTACATGTGGAACTTCTCAGTTGATTTAGGTACGCGTTTTGTAAGTCAAAAAATAAACCAAATGATTGATGAACTGTACAGACAGGCGCTGCCACAGTCCTTCTGTGCTTGAGAGGTCAACGAAAACAAACCACAGCTCTTCAACTGCTGCTATCAGAGGCAAATTAACACACAATTAATATGACTCGATTCAACTCTATTCCATTCAGTAAGAAATAAATGCCAACAACCTTTAGAACCAGAAATTTATTGTAGCTTATAGACTTTCCAAACTGACCTGTTACCAATATACACATCTGAAAAGTTATACCCATAGTGGCTACAAACTGCGTCAGGACATTTACAACCTTTCAGTATTACCATTAAGTCATGATCAGTTTTGGTCTAAAATACAGCAGCTACAGCAACAGTATATGGAAGGATAAGTCTTCTACACATTAACACAGGACAACTGTCAGACATAAGTTAAAAGTTTCCCAGTTTACTTAAAACTAGCAGTTATATTACCACGTAAGTAGTCAAAACCATTTCCCCATTTTAGAAATCTAAAATTTTACATTAAAAAAAAAACCAACAAAACAACCCCCAAAACGGTAAGCGAGTTGTGTGGGTTCCCTTCCCTGCTCCCAGCTCCATCACTATTGTAAAAGGCACTCCGCAGCCAGGCGTCACCCCAGGCAACACCCGCCGTTAGGTCCCGTTACACACATCGCCAGGTGAGAACAGTCTGCGCTGAAAACCGAAACTACAGAAACACTTGGATCCGTCTTTATCTTTCATCTCTTTGAATTATGACCCTTCGCGCCCCACCCTTTGGCTCCCGCGTTGCTCCTCTCGCACACTCACCCTGTGCAACACGTCCCCGTGTGAGCTGCGGCCGCCCCCCAGCCCGCAGTGAGCCCCGTGGGCTGTGCACCCAGACCAGAGCAACAACCGGAGCTCTGCTTACCGTGCCGAGGGGGAGCGGAGTCCTGCTCTCCTCTCACAAGCAAAACAAGTTACTCTTTTTAACCCACCTCCAAATGTCCAATACCAAGTCAGCAGATACTCATTATTCACGGCTCTGCGTAAAACCAAATAACGTTAAATAACCGAGACCTGCCTTACCAAAAACCAGCCCTCTCCACCACGGGGTCAGAACTTGCTTCTCGTACCTTTCAGCTATTTCTTTAGAAAAGTCCTTTCCAATTCCAAGTTAGAGCTTGGATCACAAACAACCAAAATCACCTGGCCTTGGAATAGCATTACCATGATTCCCAAGGTTTTCTGGTTGGCTAATTGATGCTATAGTTTTTCACCAGCAGGAAAACACAATGACTAAGTGTAAACAAAGGCCTGATACACCAACAGTCCGAGTTACTGTACAAGGGGCTACAGGGAATGAGCAGGAGTGTGTCTGAGAGAAATTAAATCAGCTGTGCCCCAAACCCTCCCACTACCGGATGAGAAAAACTGAACAGCCGAAAAAAAAACCAACCCCCAAACCCCCTCTCTCTGTAGCCTGGTAGGCAGAGCGCACAGGTACACAGGGCTCCCCAGCTGCAATTAGCGACGTTAACAATCAACTCAATGAGTGACCCACCCCCTCAGCTCTGCGAACAGACCATCGCTGTACTCCAGGCAGCCTCACCGTTAATTCATCGGAGCTGTGACACGCACCCCAGCGCCAGCACGCTGTTTGCCCACCATCCCAGTAGTGTTTTTTTTCCCTAATAACTTAAAAAGCCCTTACGCCAAGACTTAATCGGAGAGGGAAAAAAAAAAGGAAAGAAAAAGAAAACCAAACAACTGTATTGCACAGGGCAGCTGAACCCCCGCAGAGGTTCCTAAAGCCTTTACAACGTCTCACAAGCTCGTCTGTTCCCTCTGCAAAAATAAAGGAGATTAAAGAAAAGGAAAGAAAACTGAAAGAAGGAGCAGAGCGGGGCGTGAGCGAACACGGCAGCCCAGGCCAATGACACTGTGTTACTGAAACATCTACACTAGAGAGCTGTGCCCGTGCTCCTGCTGCAGTGCTACGAGACTCGGAATAGTTCATGCTGCATGATTTTTAACTTTAGCATGTTTTAAACCCCAATCCCTGTTTTCACTACCACAAATGACATAATTACATAATTCCAATATATTTACAAAATATTAAAAAGTCTGTTAATCTTCTACATATTAACCTCATTCTGCCACTTTACACATGCACTAATTTGGGGGAAAAATAAAAGAAATCAACAGGCTGAAATGAGCAGCTTTACCCTTTGTCAACAAGCAATCTTTGCATCTTTTAGAAAGAGTAAAAGGAACAAAGCCAAGTTTGTTTCACTGAGCCAAAAAAAAGAAAAAAAAAAAAAAGACGACAGTTCAGAAATTCATGTGCAATGGCTACAGAACCGTAGAGTCACTCAGCTGAGATGACACGAAGATAAAAGTGCAAGGTGGTTCCTCACATAGCGTAAAAAAACTCCAGTCACTGAGGCATGGCTGAAGGAAGAGGCGCTACCTACAACTCTAGGAACAGCAGCGGGAACAAGCTGACGGAACACAAACACTGGGATGTGTCGGGGTTGAACCTACTGGCCAGAATGATTTTTTTTGTGTGTGTTTTTTTTTTTTTTTGTTAAACACCATGAATCCTTGGTACAATGGAGTGTGTTACAGTGGCGTCTTCTAGAGCAGAGACAGAAAGACAAAGGGAACAGCTAGAATCAATAACTGAGGGTAGAGTCATCCCATTCCAGCTGTTGCTGTCTATTGACATTCTGTTGGTCCTCCTCCTGCTCTCCCTCTTCCTCCTCGCTGCTTTCAGACTCTGCACTAGTGATGTCATCTTCTTCTCCATCTTCACTTTCTTCCTCCTCCTCCTCCTCTTCCTCTTCACTGCTGTGTTGATCCTCGTAAGTCTGTTAAGACAGAAATTAGCTGTTGGTATCACAACGGACAATATTCTTTTGAATTCAGGCACAAGGCACTACATTGAGGAAGAGCTGTTACAGGTTCCTTAATAGTTTTAGATGTTGAGCAGTAATTAGGCAACCAGAGAAGCAGCTAGCAGCAGAGATTAGGCAGCAAGTAATTAGGCAGCAGAGAAGCAGCGCTCCTTAAAATGGCTTTGTAACACCACTCGCAATTCTAAACCTAATTCTGAAGTCTGATCCAGTATTTCAGATTCTACTGGAAAAGGATCTTGCGGTAGAGTCACACAAATCGCATTGAGGCTGCACATCTTGTTCCTGATTTTCTAAAAAATTCAGATGTCAGCCACAGCAGAAGGAACCACCACAAACACAGATGTTTCAACAATAAATTATTTCTTACAACTTTGGGAAAAAGCTGCCCGCGGTTGAGGCAGCGTGCAGCACGATAGACACCGCTGTTGGACACTGACCTGTAAAACCCAGTCACGCATCATGAAGCTCTAACCCACACACGATCCCAAACGTCACTGCTCTTGGGATTTGTCACTTTGGCACATCCATTAAACATTCACAGTTAACGTCTCTGCTCTGTGTTCTGTGGTTGGTTTTGCTCTACTGCCCTGTCCATGTACAATCATACCCACTGGAGCTGGAAAAGGGCATTTTTTGGTTAAAGTGCATTACCTCCATGGGGTTCACAGTGATGGTCAAAGCAGAGTCATCCCAGTCCATCTCATTTTCCTTCCCAGTGTCCTGGTCACGCATCGTTCTCTGATGTGCAGCTCGGATTCGGAACACTCCCAGAATAATCATAAAAACCAGGAAACTGACACAAACTACAATCACAACAGTGGCTGTACTTGGGACAACTGCAACAAGAAAATACAAGGAGTTTCTTAGATGATACCGATAACTAACTCTTACACAACACCAGTAACTAGTCCTCTGTCCCCGTCACCTGCAAGAGGGAATGGCATTGTACAGATATTCTATGGAGCCACACGGGGCAGCTTGTCTAAGGCCACTTTAAAAGTCAGTTGGAGAATAAGAAGTAAAGCTTAGCTCCGTGAGTATAATTACATCAGTCTGCAGGACTGATAACACATGGAAAGCAGATTCCACCACACACAGACTCCTTTCTAAAATGCCTGTGTTTCTTCCTCTCACATCCTACACCCACGCTAAATTAATATAATTAAAACAGAAAGGACAGATAACACAACTCATCAAGGGAATAACGCTGCAGTTCTTCCCTCGTGCCATTCAGAAGAAATGCTGTCCCAGTTCCTCACATCCGGGACTTACAGTCCCCTAAAGCCCTCGTACACCTCCCGATTTCCAATGCACACACCAACAGACAGCTCTCCTGCTGGAGGAAAAGGTATTTCATAGATCTCTAGGGATTCACTCCTCCCTCCCTGGGCAACAGCAGAACCAGACCAAGTCACTGCTTACATTATTAGTCCAACGCACCGTTTCAAACTCTGGGGAAAAACCTCTCTGCAGCAAGAAGCCCCCGTGATAGTTTAACACCAGAATTAAAAAAGCAACCGAACTTCATTGACTGCGAATTCTTACCTGAAAACGGGTGAGGGTTGGCCAGGTTGTGGCCAGAGAGATCAACAAAGGTGTGATGCACCGGATGAACGAACTGAGGCTGTGCAGCGATGTGATTGGCGTGTTCAACAGGGTTAGCCGTGTGGATAACGTTCACCTAGGAACAAAGCCAAAACGTTAGCCTCCAGAAATGCAACCACTTACTTCTGAGGAGATAAAAAGACAGACAAAGAAAAAATAAAATAAAAAAATAATAATCTGTTTTCCAGAGCAGGCATCCAATTCTCCTTCAACGCAGCAACGGCTTGTCTCGGGACAATCACCCCAATCAGTATCTCCTCACATACTACAGTTCCTTGGCACAGCTCTCAAACCTGTCTGAGTTAAGTGTGGCAAGTTTGTGTACAGCCACCAGGATTTCAGAACAAAACAAATAAAGCCAGTTTATTTTCAAATTTGGTAGCCAGCCATTTTAATCCCAAAATTAAGAGTATATATTGTAATAATGCACAGTAACACATTAATTACATTTTCTTCATTCCCATCTTTTCTTACCCACATTAGAGTCAAAGGGTTAAGAGAAAGTGATTGATTAAAGCTTAACCCGCGCTTAGGAGAGCTGGCTTTTAAGTACAACTGCAAGCTCATCATTTGCACAGCATTTTTCTGGTTTCCTTGCCAAACTAGCAGAGCTAAAAATACCCCTCCTGCAGTGGAACTCTGTGATACCGGGTACCTGACCAGCTGCACAACAGGAAGAGAGCACGTTTACTACCCAACACGGAAAGCATCTGCAGTTCAACTCAAGCTCACAGAATTTCCTCAGGAAACAAAACCACATTACTTAACACAAAAGTTTCTATTCTGCAACACAGGAGGCTCCCCAGCCCACCGTAACCACCCAACTAGTGGGAAATACAATCAACTTCACTGACACCCCTTTGGTCAGCTTGAAAATGCAGAAATTCAAGCTCACAGCTGAAAGACCCAGAATTACGTGACAGTTCCTCTCAATATAAGTAACCTCATATTCCAGCACCTGACATTTTAGTGCCCTTTGTGTTATCTTCTGCTGTACTTCCACATAGTTGATGTAATTGTGCTAAGTCATAAATAGCCTGTATTCTACTGCAAAGGAAAAGCAATTTTAGCCTGTCTGTGCTCTTATAGAAGCCCTCAGTATCAGGGATTTTAGCATGACACAAGCAAAGCAGTAAAGGGGCCGGTAAGTTCATCTGCAGAACCCAAGGAGTTACACACCAAGGCCGCTCAATTCTACTCTTACTTTATTTGCTACTTTTTTGCTAAATTAATACACTGTCTTTCCAATTCAACCTTCTTGCCTTCACACTTCCATTGGCCACAGTATTTCTTCTACAACACAACAGTTTCACCTGTTTAGACAGCCTTATTTAAAGCTGAAATGTGGGATTAAGAACACATTTATACATAAAATACAGCCTGAAATGCACACGTTTACTAATATTTATTTACAGGGCAAAAACCTGAATCAGTTAAGGTAACAACTTCCATCCTCCTGACCACCCGTGCTCTAAAACATCTCAGTGATCAGCTCAGCTCACTTACCTCCACTTTAAACTCATTGCTGACATAGCGGCCATTAAGCTCGGAACAGACTAATTTGAACTTTCTGTCAAAGAGAGACACAGTGTGCCAGTTCCTGTAGCGTATCAAATGCAAAACTTCTTCATAATTAGCCATAGTATCAACCCCTATGGAGAAAAATAAACAAGTAAAGCATTTACTTTGTTAATGAGTAATACGTCATCACATACTCCACAAATATTACTCCCTTTCTTCAACTAAGTTTTCCTGGCTGTCAGATTTTCAGTCAGTTGAAAAAAGTACCACCACAGACACACAAATATGTGGCTCCACTGAAATTCCGTGGATTGATTCTGTGATAAAATCCTAGACCCAGTTAGTCCTTAAGGAGATTCTGGGAGCCTTTCTTTCGAATATATTAACATATTCTGAATATAAAACAGGGAGCAGTGCATGCTCCCAGACACTGCATTATCTGTGCAAGGAACAAGCCTTTTTCTAGGGCAAAGCGTACTTCATTTCTCCAGAGGCAACCCCCAATTTGGGACATGGGAGAAGAACAGAAAGAAGGTTCTAGAACGGCATATTTTCTAGAATCGCAGCTTTCCACAAAATAGTTGTAACACCTCTGAGCTCAAAATTCTTGTCAAAAAGGAAGTATTTGGAGTAAGGTGTTACAAACCACCTCCCCAGCACACTGTTCCCATTATCACTGTCTTCAGACCCCTGCTACAAAACAACCAGAAGTGGTGGCCCCTACCTGTGATTATCATGCCCAGGTTGGAACTACTCATCTCAATGCCCTTCTGCTGCAACCGCGTCATGTCGATCTCCAGGCTTTCTTGTTCCTGATTTAGTTCCTCTCCCAGCACTGTCACCTCACATGTATCCAGGTTATGCATGATCTCTTCAGATACCAAAGATTCTTGTACTAAAAAGCAGAGAAAAAGCCCAAGAGTTAAGCAGAAACAAAGGTTAAGGAAACAAGAGCCCAGGAGCTATAAAATGTCACGTGCAAACTCAGCTCTTCTTCCAGAACAAACATTGAGATCTGGGCCCAAAGTAAAGAGAGCAAGGATTCATGAAACAGTGATTTTAAAAAAATACAAAATACAACCAAGGGATATTTACATGAAGATAATGGCCTGGTCTTACTACCACTTTAAGGTAAACTCTTGCTGGCCCAGAGCAGAGTACCTACACCTTCTCACAAGAGACACATCTTCTTTTCCCCTACTAGATTCATTATTAAAAGAGAAATCCATCCACGCCTCTTTGCAGGAGGAAGATCCTCCAACGTGATCACTGAACGCGGTGAGGGTTGGCAACAGTTCTAAGAGAAAAAGGATGTTGTTACCTGTAGGATCTTCATCTCCCTCTCCCTCTGGCTCCACCTCCCGTGTAATGGTGCTTATTATGCGAAGCTCTGGAAAGAGGGAAACACCCTCAGAACTCTCAAACTCTGAAGCAGAGCGGGCAAAATGGTTGATGCCACTAAGGCTGATTTTCGGTTCCTCTGGCTGCAAGACCATTACATATCCCTCCACAGAAGGAATGGAGACACAGGCCTCTTCATTGAAACACCTACGAGATACAGAAGCAGTTTTGCACAGTCAAGGAGGCTATTTTAGAGGAAGGCACAATTATGTAGAGTAATTGCTTTATAAATTTTTAAAAAGCTCTGTCTCGGACCCAAGAGTCTTAGATAAATTCATCAACTGCGTTGGAAAGGAAGAATTCCCCATCAAGGGACCAATCTTACAATTAATTTTTACTTACCATTAACATTTGGCCCCATTTTCTACGCTCTGACTAACAGGCACAGATAACACCTTCGCTGAAGGCTGTGATACTGGAGACACAGAGCACACCCTTCCCAGCACACCCTTGCAACAAGTCCCTCCCTGTCTTACACACCCCTTACTGCAGTCTCAGGAACAAAGTAAGAGTGCTGGTGTAGAAACCATTCTCCATATTCCAATGTGTGACAGTTACACACAGCAAGACTCCTTTGTTTACCACAACTGAGATACAGGAACATTGTTTCAGGCTTCACCATCACCGTAAAGAGATGTGTTATTTCAGCACTAGGACATACTTGACCACGCTGGTGATTTTAAGCCTCCGAATGCCAGGTGTTGGGAACTGGCGGGAATTCAGGTAGGAAATGTGCTGCATGGCCTTATCCACTCTGTCAATATCATCCCCTTCTAAGGTCAGTGTTGACTGACTTGGGTTCATGTGGACCTGAAACAACATAGAAAATAATATAAGAGAACATCCAAACAGTAACATGAGCAGGTAATTAAATCTGGAAGTTCAGCAACGCGTAGCCTGGTAAATGCTAGGACAATGACATCTGCATTCACAGCAAGAAGGCCATTATTTACCACCCTTGTAGTACACTCTAACTTCCCCATTCCCGTCCCTATTCCAGTCAAATTTTATTTAGCCTTTTGTTCTTTAAGAAAAAAAATCTAGGTACTTATAGTTCTATGTGAAGATTCTAGTAACATGGAAGAGAGACAGCTAATATAAAGGAGAAATTCAGCTCCGTTCACGTAACCTTGCTATTAAAAAAGGCACCCAAGTTAGTCTCCTACTGAGCTGCTTGTTAAGAATCTCTTATCTTTTATTAGACACCTTTGTACAGCTGGTAAAAGAGGCTTGCAAACATGGAATTTCTCTTCAAGACTTAAAGAGAACACAGTAACTTTCACTCCTAACCTCCACTGAGACCATGCCTATACAATAAAGATTTCCTAGTTTTCCCGTCATTTTAACGCACAATAGATTATCTCGTTTTATTTTGAACACCCCCACTAACTCTGCCAGCAAAACTTGTAACTATTATCAGCAAAGCAATAAACACGCTCCCCTTTGTTCACGTGCAGCAACTTTACCTTCACGCCTTTGCCAACACCATCAGGCATTTGCAAATCCAGTCCCTCTTTGCAAGTGTACAGGCAATCTATCACCTTCTTGTTTTCCAGTTTACCAGAACGAATCATCAGACCTGCCAGATTGCCTCGGAAAAACTGCGCCATGTGGAGCTCACCACCTTCAGAAAAGGAGGAAGGAAAAATCTTTAGATATTTTGATTTTTTTTTTTTTTCCTTTTATAAAACAAATATGCCTTCTGGTACCACAAAGTATTATATACATGCGGGTTAGTTCTTATCCATTCTGGGTGTTAACCTTGTGGTTATGTTCAAGCATAAAGAAAATAAAAAAATTAACCAGTTCACCATGCACATGGCCTTCAAAACAGGTGGGGCCATCTCGAACTGTGAAACTAAGGCTGGTATTTCCGTAACAAACATTTCAAAAGAAACGGCCCGTACAGCGAGGTGGTGTTCTTCCGAAATGAAAGACAGACCCAATGAGATGAGCTACGAAACCTGAACCTTCATGCTGAGGTAACGCCTCCTACTAGATGTTCTCTACAAAACAGGCAATGCCCATCAGCACAGAAGGTAAGAGCGTGCTTCCTCTAGATGTTCATTATCTACATCTAACCCCACCATCACAGGCTCTTTGCACTCAAAGGACTGAAAGAAACGTCACAAAGTGATTCCACATGTGCTGAAAAAGGCGTCTAAGAATTCGTTGCTCCCCTGTAAAGGTGCTGCCTTTTCTGTACGGACTCAAGGGAGCAGTTTAAATTCAGGTAACTCACTTTTAAGTCACTGAGTTAAGTCTGATGAACTGCAACCCAACAAGCCCCTTTTTCCTGCTTAGATTTTTTGAAGACGACACCACGATGTGTCTAAATCTTGCTAAACAACGGGGTCCACAGAACACTACCTGGAAATTTGTATTTCAAGGTCACCACTTACTACGTTACCAGATTTTTAGAAAGATGTCTAAGCTTGTTTTGAAGATTCTAAGTGATAAAAGATCCCTGGCATAATTTTTAGTAGTGAATTGTCCTTTTACAAATTATATAATTTCCAGTTTAGATTTGTACAGCTCCAGCTTCTAGTCCTTGCATTCTGTTACATCTTTGCCAAATTAAAAATGTGATGCACAGCTAGAAACCTCTTGTCAATTACCTAGACCATTCCAGGAATTCTTTATAGAAAGAGTACCTATCTTGAATACACTTTTAGAAATACATACTAATTTTAAGCGTCTCAAGACACAAAATGCACCAAACTATCATTAAAAATTTCTAAGAAAACAAAACCCTTAGCCAACCTGAAATACCCAGTAGCTGAAGCTTTTATGCCCATTCATTGTAATTAGAACTTTCTATCAATTACTGACTGATTACCCACTGTACATCACAGGTCTGTTTCACATACAGGCAACCCAGTCTAAATATGAGATCACTCTTGAGTGGGGAGCAAGAGCTACCTGACTTCCAGACATCCTTCCCAACCTACTGAATAATTCTATGATGCACACACCCCTACATACATATATATACATATACTTATATAGGATGAGGTGCATTTATGTTTTAACAAAACCAGATTAAAGAAATTATAGCTGATACTTTACATCAGCAACTTACTTTACACCACTTCACTGCAATTACAATGGTTGCAGATTTGTACATGGATGTGCATTTGGATGCAACCAGAAAAAAAAACCACTACCAAAAAACCAAAAGGAAAGCAAAAAAAAAAAACCAGCTGATGAAGCTCTGGAAATAGAAGCACAATGAAGAAACAAGCCTAGGAGAGGATTATGTGAAGGTCAATGGCCTGAATGCAATGCCTGCATTTCATGCTGTGTGCGAGATGAAGCAATGTCTTGGCTTAAAAATGAAATAAAACAGTAGGGAAAAACTCCAGCAACCTGCAGAGGTCTCAGGCACAGTTTCATTGTCATTTTCATTTCCTGTATATTCTGTAGAAAAGCAAGACAAAGAATAGGACAACAGGGAAAGGATCAAGTAGTTACAATCTGGCAAACTCTCTTATCACAGAAAATACTCAGCAGCACTTCCCCAAAAAAGCCTGCTTATACTCGACCCAGCGTCTCAAGGATTGTGAGTCCTTTGAAACACTAACAGCTGCAATGCAGGGAAGAAGCATTACTGTGTTGGTACAAGAACATAACATCTAGGACAAGACAACCTGAAGAGCCCCCCACACAAGCTGCAGTAAAACAGTCACACTGGAGAACATTTTAACCACGGATACCCAATCTCACACAAACCTCTATTAGTAATGAGATACAGCTCTATCAAATGTCTCGATTTATTTTCTCCTCTTCCAACTACTAAAAGGGACAGTAAGGTGAGATCCAGCCTCTATCGGCAAATCACCAAAAGGCATTAAATGGTGATCAGAGGGAGCCATGACCAACAGAGATTTATTTTTTTTTTTATCATAACAATATATCATATGTATTATACAGTCAATTTATCAGAAGGAAGCATCTAGGGAGTGAAGCACCAAAAATAAAAAACAGCTTTTAATCCTTTAAAACAAATGTTAAAAGAACTTTTTCAAAAGCATAAAATATCTCCTTAGAGGTGAGCTGTACATGGAACTCAGTGCAGCCGGGTTTATTTTAAAATCTTGTTAAGACAAAAAGGATGGCCTTAAGCACTAACTTCATGCCTTTAGCACACTTTTTCCCCTGTGTTCTAATTGCCTTAAAATCAGGCTTTTGGGGGAATTTTTAAAAGGTAGTGCCTCAAGTTCTCGCCCTCCAGACTTTTAATGCTCTTATTTCAGTCTGCTGTCATTAAAAAGAAAATTCGTTTCAGAAGAAATCAAGGAATCAATATGAAAGCATAGGAGTTTTTAAACTGAATGTATATGCTTTTGTTAGGATGCAGAACATATATGAAAGTCACTATACAATCCATACACTTAGCTGGAACTGAGTTTCCAAGCTCCACTTTCTTGAAAACCAGCCACTATAGATTCCCTTTGAGCTAGAAGAGATTTAATTGATTCAAAGGAAGTGACAACAGAATGAATTTGGCACTGAAATAACATTAACACTGAAAGACAGTGAACTTGTCACAAAACAGTAAATCTGATGGAGAGGATATTTTGATAATTTAACCTTCATTCACACTTCAAAGCCTTAAAACTCAAAGAGAAAAGAGACACTGAAGACAGAAGACTGTTCAATTTGATTAAAACATCTCAAAGCTTTCCATTCGAAATGTCACTCATTCACTAGGTACTTCTGTGCATTACTGCCGACCACAACTACACTCTATATTCTGAACCACAATAAAACATGAATGATTTAACAACATTCTATCTCTGACCAAAAAGACCAGCTTCATACCAGCCAGGGTGTAATTTAATCAGCAAACATTTCAGTGCAGGATTGTGAAGCAAGAGCTTTGTTACATCTTTGTAACATCTCTGGTCGTCAGCCTCCACATTCAGATGCATTATTCTCCTTTTCCTCAAGCTTTTAAAAGTAGGTTTCACAAGTATTAAAGCACATGAATCAGCATTTTACAGCTTGCAGAGCAGCGTGTTTTAATCCACAGTCTGCATACAATAAAGCAGATGCTTTCTATATTTATTTTTGTAAGCAGAAATGGTAAAATACCCAAAAGACAGCATCAATGTGTTGTTTCACTGAATTGTCTGCTGGTCATGCTTCCATTTATGAGAACTCTTTTCCTACAAGACCCTTTTCAACCTACTTGAAATAAAGCGTTCTACTTACTAATCAGAAGTATATGACCAACTCTTACAACTGTTATTAAAAATAAGGTATCTATATTCCCCCAGTTACCACAGAAGTTACTTTGATGGAACACTGCTCAGTGAGTAGCTCCGTATTTTATACACACCTGTGGCCAACGAGCTAAAACACACTCACGGAAAAAATGACTAAAAGAGAAAATATGTGATACTACCTAGGAGCCGAAATAATCTGCGAAAGACAAAACAAGTTATCTTTCATTCATTAAAAAAAAAGTCTGTGATGTACTTCTACGTTAACCACAAAGATTTCACTTAAAAAAAAAAAAAAAGTTAATCAACAGTATTAAGAATTATAAATAGTTACCTTGCCAACACGCCCCGACCACTAGCTGAGTTTCTATCTTTGAAGGATGAAGTGGGTAATCTTCAGTCACTGGGAAAGGATCATATGAAACACCGTCTACATAAAGAGTTACTGCAGGAAATTCAACATTGAGGACATAATGATGCCACTCTTTGTCACACACCTATGCAAAGAAAGTTTTAAAAACACTACTTTAATTATTTTTTTAAATTATAGTTGAGTAACTGATCTGATACACATTTTGCATATACCTACATGCAGACATACTGATAACCTAGAAGCCTGTATAGACATACTTTTGTTTCACACACAGCACACATCTGAAAAAAGCTAACTGTCAAATATTTACAGTTTCTTCTCTTCTATTGCCAATACAGGAAGCTGCATGTATTTCCACTCCTTTAATTTTTATAGTATCTAATAACACCATATTTAAATTTAAAAATATATATCTACATATGAACACATTCTGAAATACTATTATAATACATTGCTTGACAAAGGACCTGTATTTGCTGAAAGGGGCTCATTTTGAATAGAAAAAAGCCTTCCATGACAGAATCATTTATAGCGAAAGCTGATTAGTTTCTGGAAAGTAATAATCCTCCAAATAAGGACATATATGGGCATTTGACCATTAAAACAGGATAAACTGCCCCGCACAGAAAACAGGATATAGTTAGCTATGTTAGAAAGTAACTCATTGTTAGTACCTGGAAAAACAGTTGCAATAGCAACCTAAAGCAACTGAAAGAACCTTTGTCAATGTACAGATACACAGGGTTATTTTATCACTCAGATCCCCAAAGGGCTAGAAAAGCACACAAAAACCTTAGTCCCTTCTGTCCCATTCTTCGTATCTTAACATCATGAATTCATAGAAATAAGCTCTGTAGATCTTAGTAGGACCGAAGTAAAGATTTGTTATTACAACCTTCACTTTCAAACATAAAATAATTAAGAATACATGACTGAAAGAATAGAACCAGACAGCTCCTCTCTGTAAATAGGAAGCAGAAACGACCTGCATCCCCCAGTGGCCTATTAACTCTATTTTTGCAGAGTAAAATCTTATTAAGAAAAATTATTTGTAGCTACTGCTTGCAATGTGTAAAAAGTCACAAATTTTATTTCAGTGTGAAAATGGATTAAAATGGTAAGTTCTTCTGCTACCCTATTGACACTTTGATCTGTAAGAATGTCGCATGCTCAGAAGCAGTTTAATGCTATAAACAAACCGGAATAATTCATGTTTTTTTCACGCACATGAAGATAACTGACATCAGAGCTAAAAGACTGACATTGGATTTTCACATATAAATCCACGTTTTACTACTTTCAGGACAATGACTATTTCATGAGTACCCCGGTGGGTTCAATAAAACCACTAAAGCAGTATTTTATATTCAAGATTAAAAGGGATAGCTCAAATTATCTCTGACACTTGACCACAAATAAAATAAGTGCTGTTCGGTTCTATAAAACAACATGAGAAGTCTGAAGCTGCAAAAAGTATTTATTAATAATTATACTGCAGGGAATTTAGTCTCCAATGGTCTTCACTGCATTCTAACATCCCATCAACTGTCCTTCCAAACTTACCTGATTTAGCTTCCAGTGAAATTCAGCAGGTTTGTATGTTTTTCCCTCTGAAGGATCTTGGCGGAAGAGGAAAACAAGTCGGCAGTTGTGCACATAGAGTGTGTAGTGGTGCCGGTTCATATCTGCACAAGAGTTTTAATTAATATCATTATTTTCTGTAAACCTTAAGAACTTCACAAAGATGGCCTATTCTGTAATTTCATACATAAATCCCTAAGCAACTGATAGGAAGAAACAAATGTAGAAGTAAATCAGGTGTGTTAAGAGGAATGAGAAACATCTGTAAGAGTAATTAGGGCAAACATTCTTGAACAACCCATGAGTAATACACTGTACAATAAACAGACACGTCTATCTCCAAATCCAATCTAAACCAAGACATAGGACTAATGACCCAGGGAGATAAAATTATCAGTGGGAGAGAGAGAGTTCTATTTGCAAATAGAAGAGCTTTTTTGTTAGAAATGTGTAGCTTCTACTGTATCTAATTACTGTTTTGGAACATGTACACATGATGGCAGGCGGACATGCTTTCCAAAGAGAAAACTATATTGTTGTAGCTCTAAGGGATTCAACATTTAAAATAAATACAAAGGTGAAATGCTAGAGAAACAGGTAAGAATAATAAACATTTTAGCTACATCATCCATTCCATGGCATGGATGAGTCAATAAAGGGAGGGAATGAAAAAATACCACAATCAAATCAATCTTTCAGCCTGCCAGCACTAAATCTTACTGTATTCTTCCAGTGCAATATATTCTTATTTGCCTCCCTCCAACAAACCTAGTTTCAGTCTTTCAATACTATATAAAATACCATTGAAATTAATTGCAAATGGTATTTCTACTACCAGAAAACTATCTGTCACAAATATTATATAGTTAGGTCAAACCAAAGAATAAAAAAGGAAAATTTGTTTTAAAGGTCTGTTTCTTTAAAACAGGAAAAACTATTTAAATTTGCCTTTTTTCTCCAGTTCACTCACTTCCATGAATCCAAAGTTTTGGGGTTTGACTAACAGGAATGGGTGAAGGTAGGGAAAAGAGAAGAATGCTTGTACCTGGTTCTGAATGACAGTAATTTTTCTCCTGTTAAAGAAATGCTTTTAGGATATTGCTAATACTGTTAAATCTTTCTTATTTTCAGATAAACTTAATTAATGGTGAGGGCTGCTGCATTTGCTCTACTTTCAGCATAATTTCCTTTGAAAAGCCTAGCAGCATTTGAAATAAAATATCCTTCTAATACACTGAACAAATGAATTGCTCCAGCTAACAAAGACAAGAATGCTTTTACCCATTTAGACAGCAATTATGGAAACAGGGTTATCACATTTCCTCCTTATTAATAGCATCTTCAAAATGTTTGTGTCTGTAGCATTCACAGAGACTGAAATTATGCACAGGGTGAAAAAAAACTTCATCATTGGAGAAAGAGAAATTACCTCCTTCTAGAAAAAAAGAAGGTATAGTAGCAAATGCAGCCACTAAACCTGATATACGATCAATGATTTTAGGCAGCATCAAGAATAAGGCTATCTTTGGAGATGCAAAGATTGAGACTGCGTTGCTAGAATAAGTCATCTACCACAGGAAAAAGAAATGCATAAAATAACTGAAATAGAATTTAAAAAAAAAAAGTCTGCCTTGGTAAAGCTAGATAATCTAAGGCCATGCCTTTACAGGTAAGCACAAGGAAGAGTGATTTTTACAGTCCTCTTCATTTCACTTCCAAGAAAAACCTAACCTAGAGAAAAAATTTAAGGTGCTGCTACAGCATGTAAAAACAAATAAACAAACCACAATAATGAGACTGTTCACGTTTGAAATATTGACAAACCTGTCTTGTCTGAATTGCACAGAATTGTCTCTTTCTCTTTGGTTCCAGGCCCGTGCCTCATCCATACTGAAATCATGAAGGGCTCTTTTAGATTGACTGTGACAACGCCATCTGGAATCTTCACAGCTTGCGTGCCATTAAATTCGAAGACTTGGTCACTGTCATGGCCATTATCAGTGGGAAGTCCTATTGTCCAGTTAGCAGCACTACTTGGAGGGGGAAGCAGCTCAACTGTGCCAGTAGAAGCGCCTACAATAAAAACACAGAAATGAGAAAAAAAAAAGTAGCAACTAAAAAGCTCACAGCTGGTTTCAAACCAAACTGTTTTTCTGAGCACTAATTTTTCAGGACCAACTGTCGGGATTATGTACCACCATCACACAGCAAGCAATTCTCCTTTTAATAATGTGGCACTAATAATGAACATCTAATACCACGATGACTTCCATAAATTTAACTTCTGGATAGACATCTAATCTCATTGAAATTGTTTTGCTTACTATCTCTGCAGCTGTAGAACCTTATTTTGCCTCTATCTCAGGACCAATTACATTAATACCACTTGTCTCTCAGGCCCATGAAAATGATGCCTTTCTCTTCACACTATACTAGTTTTAAGACTAACACGCATCCAGTTGAAGAGAGTTGCATAAGCATCCCCTCCCAGATCAGCATCTAATAATACAGTCAGGAGCAAAGATACCCAGCAGGTACTCAGTTGCTGTTTTTTCCCCTCACTTCAAGCCTAAATCATTGATGTCACAGTGACCTTGTCAGGGAATAGCTTAGGAATTGCCTGGGTCTCTAGGGTTACACTGTATTCACACTTCGTACTAACTTGAACTGAAGCTGAAGACATAAATCATCAGTGGTAATTTGTCCTGTAATCAAAATTCTTCCATTTTGGCTACAAAGGATTCATAAACTTTTCCTAAGACCTTTAACTGCAGCATACAGGAATGCCAAGGTGCCCTTTATTCCTAGGGCAAGCACAGCGTACGTTTAACTGAGGCAAATAAACTGTTTTTTCCAAACCACGCTTTCTTGGTTTTCTCATCTACTTTTTCACCACGTATTTCTCACATTGCATCCTTCACATCCATCATGCCTCACAAAAACAAAGAGGTTTTAATGGCTATACCCTTCCAAATCTGTAACATTCTCTCAGCTCTTCAACATTAATCTCATGTGAGGGAAATTATTAGTCTATATAAGCTACTGGAGAGGCAGAAGAAAGAAATTCTTTACTGCATTTGAGAATTATTTTAAAAGTCACCTGCAGCCAGTTTCATGCTTTTTATTGCCTGCTGGGAAAAAAGCTGGAGGAAACTACATGCAAATGAAGATGATATCTACTCATTGATTTGTGGTCTAACATAACATTCAAAGAAAAACTAATAAGCAAGAGAGACCACTTTATTTTAACAAAAGCATTCTTACCACAGAGTCTGTGAATGGATTTCTCAGAGTAGGTGTCTCTATCACAGCCTTTGCCAATATGGTTGGTTTCTAGTTCAACCGTCGCTTGAATTGAGGTTATTGGCTCATCACATGTCTCCAAACGCATACTGGGGAAGAGAGCTAACGAACCAGTACCAGGCTCGTATTCTATTCTTTTGCTCCAACCTGTAGATTTATCCAAAGAAACAAAATTAAAAATCTCTCATGTTAAACCGAAGGTACTGGAAAATGCTAAAATAAGATAGGAAGGAGATTAAACTAACCTTGCCAGCCAGGCTTGCATGTAGGCTTAATGCTAATTTTAACCAACACATCCTCAGCAGCTCTCTTCTTCCCACAGTCATACGCTGTTACTGTCAGTTTGTACTGATGCTCTTTACCATAACTTAATTTTTCTGTGTTTTTTATATAACCTGAGACCAAAAAAAACCAAACAAAAAGCAATAATCAGACATCAATACCTACTCATTTCTCAGGGTCATTGCCGCATTAAATGCACCCAGGTACCACCTATATACTTCATGCAGGTACCAAGACTTTAACAGACACACCTGCAAGTGAACTAGCCCTTCATTAGTTGACTTTTCGATGCCAAACATTAGATCCAGATCCTTAAGTTACATACATCCAGAGATGAGCACACATACACAGAACAGCAGGTATATACCTATCAGGCTCTTAATAGTGTATTATATTACTCAAAATGAAACTGTTCATAGGTGATAACTGATAAATAAACTCTTTGGCATGTATCAAGACACTCAACTTTTTTTTAATTCGCACACTGATGAAAATTATCCATTGGCAACATGAATCCTCCAAAAACTCAAACTAAAGCCCACTAAATATGGTCTCGCTTTGCTTAATCAGCTTGCTTGAACCCTTAGAAGTAGTCTAGAGATTTTCAAAGGTCACAGATCAGTGGTGTAAATGAAATCACTAAATCACTACACTTCAAAGCCAATAACCATCATACTGTAACCTCCAGAGCCACAGGAGTATCTCAAATGTGAAAAGCACACAAATGGAATCCCATTTTTGAAAGCTGATTAGCAAAAGTTATCCTAATACAGAATAGAAAACTGCAGGCAAAAAAAAAGCAAGGCTACTAAGAGCTGGTTTAAAACATAATACAGCTAATGTATTTCCTTAATTTTGAAAAGCATTTTTCAAGAAACAACACACATGCAACAGACCATCTGCTCCTTACCTCAGTAGACAGAACATGGTACTGGCACTGAAAGACCAATTCAAACTGCTAAAGTGAACACCTCCTTTTAACTATGTTGTAGGAAAGGGTCAAACCAGGGTTGCTGCGGTTTTATGCTGACCAATTTGAAGTCCTATTCTTAGGGCGGTAAATTATAGTAATTCCCACTCGGTCTCGCATCACGTCCTTACCATCTTTGTCAATAGCGAAAGGTACATCTGGAGTTACAATTTCGTAATTGCAAATCTGGCTGAACTGAGGTGAACAATCCGCATCCACTGCTTCCACTTTCAGGATGTTGTCATACCTCTTCCCTTCAATAACCGTCGCCTTGTATGACTTCTCTTTGAACACTGGAGCATACTCGTTAACGTCGTTCACCTGAATATGTACTGTTGCTCTGGAAATAAAACAGAAAGGTCAGTTTCCTTTACACTGCAAAACTCACATTCATGCAAGGAATCTGATAAAACAGCTCCCTCTGTTAAAGATTAAGTTATCCTTCTGAATTTAAGCTCCCTGAAAGAAATGATTAGTGACTAATGAAAGTAACAATCTCAACTACTCTGTCTAGGAAAGCAGTGGATGGTTTTCCAGTGTGTTGCTATATAATTCAGTGTAGTTCTAGGTTATTGCTTACTATTCTTGTTTATTTGCAAATAATAATCAAACCCTTTTTAATTGCCGCCATTTTACAGAAATACAACAAAATACAGCAGTGACAAAATAGGCTTTTACTTCTGTTAAAACAGTACAATCCTTGTCGCTCTTTCCTGCTGTCAGAGTATTTAACATAAAACATCCAATTTTCACTTCATGTGAACAAGAATGACAGTTAGGACCAGTCTTAGACTAAGAACTCAGTCAAGTGCATTTGATTAGCTTTCTTTTGCTAATAAAGTACTGAGCTGTGTAAGTCAGTGAAAACTGGCTTAATTCTTGGATGTAGGAATGAGATATCAGATCATTTAAATGGAAGAATCACAGAAGCAGAAGACATGCTTTAACACATCACACAGCCAGCTAATCCTCAACAGATTGGTTCTTGGACTCCGTCCTTTCATGGTTGTCACTGATTGTTGGTATGCAGAGAATCGGAAAATAATACAGTTTCTGCCAATGACCAATATAATGCTTATGCTAAAAAAATATATATATATATATATATAAAATCTTTAAGGTTTTACTTTATCTTACATGCTAAATAAATGCAATAAAAAATGGCCTTCTGTACCAAACATTTTTTCTATTCCTGACTCTAAGAGCTAAACTCCAAGATGGTTAAAAGCCACAAAAAACCGTAACACAGTCATGGGGCAGAGAAATTTCAACAGTGGTTTGTAGGTGTAGATCTTGGAAACCTATCATTCTGCTGTGGGAAAGAAGAGTTGCAGAGCACGCTGCTAGACCCGTACTGGTTCATTACAAAGCCATGGATACGGACAGCCAACATCAATTAACCAACACAGGTAGAAAAATATACAGGCAAGTTCTCCCATGCGGAGAAGGAACTGTACACTATCAAACTGAACAAAGAATCTAATTTCAGCCGACCCAACAAAACATTTGCTGCCATCTTTCTCTTTGAACTCTTTCTTCAAAAGACACATTGAATATAAAAGAGAGTTTAAGGGCATACCTATTTTCCGTAAGTGTAAGGAGATAACTTTCTGCTGTGTATTTGAAGCACACAGCTCTAGAGTAACAAGACTGTGTAAGTCACCAGGATGAGTGCTGAAAGTCCATTCCTCGCTTATTTACGCCCTTCTTTGCCTCCCACAAACAGTAATCTTCCACATGCTCTGCAGATGTTTACACCAGGGTGTTTAACAGTTATTTTCAAGTGGATTTTCTACAGAGCATTTTGCATTGTGGTTTTTTCTTTAGATAAAGATTAGCTAAAGATTGCTTTGTTCCCATTCTTTAATCTAGGCAGAGAAGAACCTTATGCTATTGATCTTGCTTTTTTCTTGCTGAGCGTGGCTAGAAATGACGGCAATATGTATTCTTTTCCATTTTGTCAAGATTAATATAGGTTGACTTCTTGAACCAGTTTTTCGATTTTAGCAACTGAATTCCCAAGCAAACTCTTTCTGTCGACTCAAGCCAGATTTTAACTGTATCAACAGTTTTCCTGCTTCTGTCCCCACACTATTTTCTAATGCAAACCCAGTGACATCAAGGGATAAATCAGTATCATCAACAATACAGCTAAAGAGATGTCAAAACAGTTTCATTTTGCTGCTATTTATATTACCATTACATGACAGTCTTCCAGCATTCACACTTGGTTTACATTTACATATACAACGACCATAAATCACTACGAGCAGGAGATGGCTTGACACCAAACTTCCCCTCAGCCCCCCACAGCTTTACTTACTTGTGGGATTTTTTTGCATTCGCTCCATCTGGTCCCTTTCCGCAGTCGTAGGCCTGGATGGTGAAGGTGTAGTCCTTCTGCAGTTCACAGTCAAGCTTTTCTTTAGAGCGTATTATTCCCTCACCAGTGGATTTATCCACTACCACTGCTTCAAAGGGAACGTTTTGCCCGTGAATTTTAAATCCACAGATCTCACCTACAGATTCAAAGTAAGAGAGGTTAGAACTGGTCAAAATTCTTCCGCGTTTTTTAAAAATAAATGACCGAATATTTTGCAGCCAAGGGTTTGTGAGGGTCTGTGGACAAAGCAAGAGCGTTGTGCTTTAAAATGGGTGATTTCTGGGAACTTTAGTAAAAAAGAAGCATACGTCTGCCTTCCAAGCAACTTGTTTACTTTGCATCCATTCATGCAGGAATACAAAAGAGAAAAAGAGAAATGTAGACAGGCATTTCACAGGAGTACTTGAGATAGCTCTAGGGTAAAAGTAGATCTTATAAGAGCATACAGCCAAGGCCACTGGTAACGTCTTCTATGCCAAGCTACTGGGAATAGCTGGGCAGCTTGTTTGTTTTGACCAGAGCAAAAGGTTAAAATGCACAGTTACGAGTCAAGGGATGAAAAAGCTTCAAGTACAGGTTCAGCACCATGATTACAGAAATTCTGTCAACAGATCAAAGAACAAAGTCTTCCTGTGCAATGTACCTGGCTAAAATTAGGGAATCAAAATAAACTACTGAATGAGAAAGGTAGAAATACCAACTTCTCAGGCATCCATTTCAACTGCTCTCTACTAACACAGAGCAAATATGTTAGTCAAAGCAGCTCTCACATGGAAGGATTTAGTAGACTTTCCTTTCTATGCCAACTCTTCATCCTAATGAACTTGCAAGAGAAGTCCTTAGTACATCATTTTAAAACCCATCTAAGCCTAAGACTACACTCCAAGAGCTCCGTTATGCGGAGGGAGCCCAGCACACCTCACTGTGCTAACAAAAGCCACTCAATAAACAGTTTCATCACCTACACTGTGGTTTCACCTGTTTAACTAGATATGGTTTGAAGGTGATTTTCTCACACCAACATAAAAGACTCTTTTGCTATTACAGTTGCAGTGGTATCATAGCACCACGAATGCACTCCTACTTTAAACATGTCTAGAGGTACTAAAAAGAGGTATTTGATTCAGATTTTAAACTACTGAAGTAGGTACCAATGAAATTGTACTGCAGGGAAGGTATTACAATGCTTCGGTAGTTAAATGTTAATTTACAAAGCATATGAAAAAAATTAAGATGTCCCAAAGAAGTAAGCTATCAGTGAAAAATATCAGAAAATGCTAATTTCCCCAAAACCAACTTCTTCAGCGTCCATAAAATGTACAATAATCCCAAATGGTTCAAATGGATGTCTGATTTACAGATATTTCTAACCAAGGGTTTGGTTACATAACAGTTTTTATCAATATATTTTAAAATAGAAAAAAACTGGGAGAATAAATGGGACAAAAGAGCATGACAGGATCTTCTGTTTAAGTGCTGATTCCCCATTTCATAACCAAAGTTAGTAGGTTAATACTCATAAAAGGGATAGAAAGAACCCTTTATCACCTTCTTTGGTGACTGTCACCTCAAAACTCTCTAAAGGGAGAAAAGATAAACCCAAGTCAGTAACAGGAAAGGTTGAAAAGGAGCAAATAAGGAAAAGGCAAAGATGCACACATTACACAGAAAAGCTTTGGAAAAAAATGTATTTTAAAATTCCAGTGGTGATTTGCTGTAACTTACAATTTTAGAGTTTTAGTTATGTTAAATATGATTTACTCTTTTAATTCCAGGTTGTCGATTGTATAATTTTGAAGTATTTAGTAAGTTTATCAAAAGGCTTTTTTCTTCTTTTTTATTAATACCAACTGCTAAACAAAAGGTATTTTCAAAATTCCATGTTGATGAAGAAAGTAGAATTTATCAGAATTTACTTATACTATTCTATTTAAAGGAGACATTAAATAATTTAAGCAAGTTTTTCTCTATTGCACTGGAACCACCACGTTTCTACAGTTAAAAAACTTCATACTCCCCTTTTGAGTTCCAGAAATTTTAATTATTTTTTTTTTTAATAACCATGGGATTTTTGTGCTTCCACATAAATTTTTATCAGTATAGGCTGTGTTAAACCTAGCATTTGTAAAATTTAAATTCTACATCAAACTCGACAGTGTTGCCATAATTCACGATTGAAACATATACACTTGTGATCCTAATGAACAAAATCTTTAATGTAAGCGGGGGAACTGTGTATTTTCCTAGCAGCATATTGCTTTTCCAGGCTAAAAGAGCAACCAACAGCTTCTATCATTTTATTCTACTGCTGAAATACCCTAATGCTGGACAGAAGAGATTCGGGTACTCAAATATATCCATCTCCCAGTTCAGAGGATGCCTTGAAGCAGCCTGCCTTGCCACCCCCAGCCACTCCAGAAAAGCACAGGCTTCTGCAGCATCCTGAATCTTCCACTCTTACGAGGAGATCTCGGATATAATTGAGTTTCACAATGGGATTAGAAGGCTGTGACAGGCATCTGGAATGGTTTCACTGTTTTAATGAAAAGACAGTTAACCCTGTTCTTCACTCCCCTGGAAATCGCAGTTTGTTAAACCCCCAAACTACCACCTTTTACATATCATCCAGCATATCAATTTTTTTCCTCGTTACCAGCATATTTGACCTGAATTCCAGTACAACAAAGCAGACCTGTACCCTTAAAATCACTTCTGGCACATCTCCTGGTAATTCTCACACTTCAGTAACACAGATATTCCAGTCTCTGTTTGTTCTAGATTGGCCTTAAAAAGAGATGAAGCACTATAGTTACAGAGAAACACTTTTCTTAAAAAGGCAAATTTACAATTTAATATTGAAGCAGAAATATAATTAAGGGAAAAGACCTTATAATGTGCCATGATTTATAGTCCTTCATTTTAAAAGGAGCCAGTTTCTGAAAAAGCTCTTATTAGGTTCTCCCTGAAACTCACTTCAGGTAATCCCTAGATTTATAATCAGCTCTTTATTTTAACACACCAAGTACGTGGCCTCTTGTGGCACCCACATAATTTATTTCGGTCTATTCTTACACAGGATATAAATATAATCCCAGACTTTAAAGTGTTTTGGCGATAGGATCATTCAAGAAAATTTTGCGGTGCTTAAATTCGTGGCTGACACCATTGATTAGCCACAAATGACATTCCCACTGCAAGTTTCTAAATATTCCACATCTCTTACACCCACCTCTCTGCTCCCTTCTAGTAACTCTAACCTTGAGAGTCAAGCACTGGGTGTGAAACATTAAGATTACAGGGGAAAAAAAAAAAAACATGGCAGGGAACATTAAAGCAGAAAGCCTGCTAATGGAGAGAAGAGGGAAAAGTGCACTAATGCGGCAATTACCTACTTGGATAAGAGGAGGCTGTTTAAAAACTGGCCAGTTCTTTATCATCGGAAATGACCTTTCACTCTGGCACCAACCCCAATTTGGCTGCTAGGAAGTTCAGGCGTTATATTTTTGGCTCCTAAGCATAAGACATAAATAAGCTCTCTGGTAAATAGCTGCGTGTCTCCAGACGCTTTTTAGGGTGTAAAGCTTCTGTTCAAGGTGTGCTATAGCTCAATTCCTGCCAGATGTTTCTCAGCACAATAACTGACCCGATGCAATCATATTTTCCACTTCACACAAGAGTAAGGTTAACAAAAAGCCCTTTTGTAACTACATAGACATGGGTCTTGTGACTGAAAAAACTTATAAGGCAAAAAATCTACGATGTTAGTTATGATGCAAGTGCTCTACATAAGCAAATGCAGAGCTCCCAACCTAACAGGCTTTTTAAGCTCCCTTCTTCAAAGTGTCTCTGCAACGAAAAGAAGCAAAAACAAATAATTCTCTAAATTACAAAGTATTTTGAAAAATAAAGCTCCCCCTCCTTTCTCAAAAATATATTAGACTCTTACACAGCAGTTGCAAGACAATAAGACAATTTACAGATTAAAATTCTCATACACAGATGACATTGTCATCTCAGTTATGAAAATGCATATATTTATATAGTATAGGTAACACTCTTCTACAACTATAGAATTCTCGGCAGTGAATTTTTTTCATTGGCTTTAAGTAAGCTTAGTCCCATACCATGCTCCCTAAGCTTAATGCTTTATCTCATTTCATTCTGAAGTTGAAATAACACTACTGAAATAAATTTCTACCTCTCCTAATCTTAGAACAGAATGATGATCAATCTGTAAATTAGTTTCTACTGGATATATTCAAAACTGTTCAGTTAAATAAGCTGCATCTGGGACAGCACTTCACAGTGTTTCACTCAACTCTAATTACAGTTGAAAAAAAAAAAACGTTTCATTTTACAGCTAACACAGGTTTGTGGAACTTAGGTTAGCCAAAAAACATACAGTAATTCCGTATCCTAAGGGCATTCTGTATTTCTCCTTTCCTGTGTAGCACAAACAAATGACAATGAGGATTTGGTGGAATTTTAAGGTTTTGTTGAGTCTTACTGTTTTATCCCTTTCTGTGGTGTTATGATATAATGATGTAAAATACTTAATTATGTCACATAGCTACAGAAAAGATTCGTAAAGTATTTAAACTCGATATGAAGTGTGACTAGACACTCTTCAAACTCTGGAGTCGCCCATCCCTCTCCATTGCCAATCCACAGCGGGAGAGGCAGTGTATTCTCCCAGCTCTAACCCACCAGCATCCTACATGAGGATCATGGAGAGCCTTCAGAAAAGCCTCCTGTTTCAATACCTGAGAATGTCCTAAACAAGTATTTCTCAGTACCATACAAAACTTAAAAAACAAGCTGATTTTGAATTTCACACTTAGTGGTACCTCCATTTCAGTTTATATTTGGTATGCATGGTAGCTAAAAAACAAAATGTCATTTCATGAATGCCTTAAATTTGATGCAAAATTGGCTGAAATATGGCAGCAAAATTTTCTCTTAGGTTTGACAACCGGCTGTAGAACATATTTGTTGTACACTCATCAGGTGTGACAAGATCAAAATCTATATGTGTTTGATTACACAGTGCCAGTCATCTTCTCTACGGATCATTTCTTTACGGCCATCACCCAGCCGAGCACAGCATCACCAAGAGGACATCAGCACAGCTCCCTGCCCTGAACACGGCGATGCCACCCGGACCCCCGGTAGCAGCGCTCGCCCCTGGAACACGGGAACCCCGCACACCGCCGGGGAGAGGCTGGCAGAAACCCTGCTGGATTTTTGTTTTTGGTTTTTTTTTTTGAAGGATGAATAGAGATTCTGCAAGGTCATTTTCAAAGCCCTATGCATATTCACGCTCCAAGCTGAAAAATTCCTAACCCCCACAAAAATATTTCTTGCATCCTAGATCAGTAACAGGAAAATAAAGTATTGTGGCAGAGAAGTGGTTTTCTCTAGGGGTGGGGAAAGAGGAATTAAACCCCTACTACAAACACATCAAAAAACACAAGGAAATATTTCCTTCCACAAGGGGAACACTTTGAATATCTTGCTAGCAAGACCCTGCGTTATACTCTCATAACAGAACACATTTAGAGATGTGAAGGCATCCAGATACAACACTGTTAGTTTCAAATGCAATAAAAATTCAGTTCCTTTTTCTACAGTAAAGGGGAATCCATATCAAGAGCTTCAGACATTAAACCGATTTTAGACACTAATTACTGTATAATAGAAAATGTAGTTGTTCTTTTATTTTTTCAGCAAAACCATTTTGGATCAAATTCCAATGTGACTCGATTTATAATGTAGAAAACTTTCACTGAGGAAGGAGAATGGTCACTGTCTTCTCAGGCTGATCTGCAACACTCCTGGTACAACAGATTGATTTCACAGAGTCTCTACAGGCCAGGCAGTATGACCACACAACCTGGCATGACTGCATTCATTTTCAAAAGTGTGTCATTTCAGATGTAAAACCACCCAAATTACCCTAGAAATAAATTATTTTTGCACATCTGAATTTTAGGACCCTACTCACAGCACCAAGGAAGCAAAGCAATAAAATAATAGTTTTACTTGCCCCACAGTTAATCTACTACAAAGTATTTTAATGAACTAGTTTCAAGATGTTTCAACACGCTCAAAATTGAAATAAAGCAAAAAGCTCTATTTAAAATATTTCAAACCTGCAGACAGTTCAGAACTTTCACAGCTCACCTAGGGGCACAGTTAATTAAAATATCCAACCTTTTGAGGCATGAATAAATTTGATTTATAAGTAGGAATATACTAGTTAGGCTGAAACAGCCATTTAATCCTGAAAATGCTTTGTTTTGCTGTGAAAACATGTCACTGATCTAATGGGTTTCTCACACTTAAACACCCACAGAGATGCTGCTGGACAATAACAACGCTATTCTCTGTCCTAGGACACGACTACAGCACCACCAACCAGAACTGATAACGCTGATTCAACAGCACTCCCACACTTGGTCTCCTCAAGGACAGATTCAAGTATTGTTCCACTTAATGGCAGATGAATACTTTTATAGATTCCTATAGAACAGTCATTCAAAATTTACACAATTCAAATCCAGCAGAGTCATATCGAGGAAAATTTCCTGACATTAGAGTGCTATACTCACAATTTAAATTAACTATTTTAAATCTATTGCTCTGCTGCTTAACAATTGTTCGCTTTTGAAAGCCAATATATATCATGTTTATACAAACGTTTAATAAAACCAACTTCCAGTTAGTAAAAATGTTCATTAAATGAAAGTAGGTTCATACAATTTAGATCAACAATGGAAAAGCAGTCTCATGTAAAGAGATGCTTTGACAGGGGATTCTCCTCTGCAAATTTGCCAATATATTTGAAGATATTCTGCCAGTACTTTCTTAAAGCTTCATTGTATTCAGCACTCAAGAAAACTTTACTATTCACCAAGAGGTATAAAATTGCCATTTCCAAAATCTGTTCAATGCTGTCAAACTACCAGCACCTACATGTAAAGCACTTAAGAACTGGGAGAGATGATTCATATTCTCCTAATCACCAAGTATACGAGTCAGCCTTCCTATACCTTTTCTTACTTAACAGATTTTTGTGTATCCCAACACAAGCTTCTGCATTTGGAAATGAAAAGCTTTTTTATTCATAGACAGCAGTTTTATTTCCAGTTAAGATCACTTAAGAGCTTCTGCCATGTGTACTCAATACATGAGGAAGTTTGAATTTCAGAGGTTTACCACTCTCTCTGCACTTCCTGAATTTGTAAGGCAGCCTTGGAGATAATTACAGCCTTATGATAATGCAACAAAACTGTTATTTTAAGTACCACTTTAAGAAATTGTGACCAAATTGCCTTAATACTGTAGCACCCAATGCAGTTAGCATGCTGGATGTTTCAAATGGCTGTTAATTTAATCACTCTCTTTTTCTGTCACTTCCTCCTTCAAGCCAGGCTAAGCAACGTTCCCAGAAATGGCTAATGTCACATCCTCTAGGTATTTTACAAGGACTCAAAAATTTTACTTAACCAAGTAAGCTTTTGCAAGTATGTAATTTAAGCTTGAGGTATCCGCTGCAACTAATTTAAATACCTGCAAATGCCCAATGGTATTCTTCAAATACAGTTTTCTAACATTTTGTAAAACCAAATACATAATTTCCATAGTATTGCATCCTATTAATGAATATAGTATTCTTAAACAGTAGATTCCAGAAAAAAGAACTACAACAGAAGTTTGTAAAACTGTCATCTGTGAGTCCTATGTTGAAAGTCAAGTTAGCCCACATTTTGCAAATTACTTGTTTATCATTATTTATATTCTGTGTTAGATGAGAAAAAGCCTTTTCTTCAGATAAAAGAGGCCATTCATTTTTTAAAACATCCCAAACCACTAAGCAAGCTCATCACAGGAAGTCTAGATTTCTACAGGAATTCTCAGACCAAATGCTGCAAAGAAGAAATGCAATCTTAATTCTACTAATTACTGTTTTCAATCTATTAAGACTCAAATCAAAAACACTAAGAAAACCAAAAACTCTCTTCAGAATGATAAGAAAATAATCCTTTCAGAACTTCCAGACTGAATGCTGTGAAATGTGGAATCCAAAGTACTGAGGAAAAGGTCAGACACTATGCAAAGAAGCAAAAAAACAACAACAAACGCCAAGGAAACAGAAAAAATTAACATATACGCATGAAATTGAAAGAAACATAGAATATCTGTAATATAAAGTAGTCTCTGGTCTGGATATTTGGATACAGCTGTATATTTATGGCTGTAAATATGAAACAAAATTCTGGGCCATGTACAAACATTTCCTGGGGTCTAAAAGCTTTGAAATGTTATGCGACTGTTAGGGAGAACACACCAGTAACACACAGCATTTGCCATCAAGAAAGCAATTCCACTTGTTAAAAAAGAAATGCAGATGAATTCTTTACCTGCAAAACGCAGAGGTGCATCTTTGTCCAGAGCTATTAAAGGGGGGTCCAGGAGCACAGTGTTGTCATTTTCTGTGATTATACCGTGATAGGTGGTTTCAATCCATGGCTTATGTTTGTTCACTGAAAGGAACACAAAGTACCGTCAAAACCTTTGAAACTAACAACTTCTTTAAAAAATTCTTTAAAATACTGATTTCAACATTTTTCTCTTTCATTTTTCTAAAACTCAATCAGCATTTTACTAAATTAAAAAATTTGACACAAAATCCTGGCTAAGTATGTTCAGAAGAGTTCAGCGTCCCTGTAGGCTTTCCAAAAGTTACTCAGAGAATCTAAATTAGTCTCTTAACAATTCTGGGATTTAAGATACCCCTGAAGTGCAATACAAAAACCTTCTAACAGTGACAAGGAGCCACTGCCATCAGGGCCAGGTGTGACAAAAAAACCCTTTATTCAGCACCAGACAACAAAAAGACTGGCCAACATGAAACACAAGGGTTTGTTCACACTTTACTTCTCTCCAACTTGGAAAACGGGACCCAGTCAGTGGACTATTCTTCAGGATGAGAAGGCCTTTTCTAGTTTCAGCATTTTGTCTTATATGGGGTTTTTTATTATCATTAAGAGAACCAGTGGAAAAGATAACAAACTTGCTGAGGAAACAAATTTAGGTCACAGTCATTTCTGTCCCATTGTAAGATCTACACCTACAACCTTTGGTATGTTTTACCAGTCATTTACATGGCATCCCAGGCACAGAAGGACTCCAGGAGTTCTGCTGAACCTGGGGAACCTGGGGAACTATGTAAAATGCAAGAAAGGAAGAGAGAGGAGAAGCAATCGAAAAAAAATCAAAAAGGGGAAGACGACAGTTTCACAGCCCAACACCTCAGCTGCAGAGAGCAACACAAGCTCCCAGCACAAGGTTCCAGGCCACACTGGGTTGAAGGACTTGTACGTTGTAGCCTTTAATCCAAAATATGTCTAATGCAGATTTCTAACACTACTGGAAGAAGGGACCAAAATCTCAGGCCTGTTCTGTCATCTAATAGAATGTCTTGAAATATAAGTAAATACTGACTACTTTTTATACCACTTATTTAGTAGTTGCTTTAAGACACTGGGAAACTCCACTAAAAGATCACCCATAAAAGCATTCTTCAACTCTGCATAGAAGAATCCGCAAACCAATCATTTGAACATGTTTAAGGTGACTGGTCTTCTTCCTCTGCTGCCAAGAAATGCAGTGTCTTTCCTTGTCAGCTTGCAAAAATCACGAAAGATGCAAGACAAAATCTTGTGTCACCTACTAGGTTATCATCTGCTACGTGACGATCCAGTGTGAGCAAGCCTTCATGATTAAATATTTATCTTTATGTTATGCTCTCCGAAGATGAACACAGCCAGTCCACAAAACCAGTATACGTGGTGTAACAACTAATTCTTCTTGACAGTTGAATACATATGGCTTCTCTTGGCCTAGCTTTCTTCATCCTGAGGTTCTACATGCATCAGTTTCACCTACGCTGTTTTGGGCAATATATGTCTGCTCCCTCAAAAAACCTCTTAGGCTAGCACATACTCTTGCTTCTTAAATTAATACTATTTTCCCAGATCTAATTCTGGAAGGTTGTACGTATCTAGTTGCTAAGAACCTATGGAAAACATTCATCCAGAGGGCCTGAAAACTGCTCCCTAACATACAAAATAAAGGCATCATCAGCAAATTATGTATATTCATATATAAGAAATGCTTTGGTAGAGATTATAACAAACATACCAAACAGCATTCACTAGATGATATCACCCAGATTTTAGTCTTCATGAAAACAGTTAGGGTTGTAAGTTTATGAGTATGTACTACTCCTAAAATAAAAGCCTGTGCAATCACAGCAAAGTACATACTACAGCTAGAACTCCATTAAATAGAGAGCGGAGTCCTGCTATTTCACCTTTCTAAAGAGCTATGTAAGCCGACTGCCAGGAAAGCCAGAGATGTAAGGCTAACCTAGAATTCTGAATCCTGCCTCTCCAACAAACTGAAATGGATTCATGCTGTCTGTCATATGCTTACCCAGGGGAGCTAAAAAAACAGTGATAAAAGGACACTTAAGCAAATGATTAATCCTAGAGGTAGAGAACTCATAGAGGAAACCATTAATACTCTCCCAACGCTTTCATCTTTTACTGGTTAGTAGCAAAGAACTGATAGCCAGGATATAATATCTTCATGCATAATAATGCATCAAAAGAGAACTCACAACAAACTATTTTAATGCAAACAGTGTTTAATTGCTACCATGTGGTTTTACTCAATATGGCAACACTGTATCTTTATTGTCTCAACACACTCACATGGGCAGGCTTTCAACATTGGGCATACCAAACCGCCAGCTAAATGTCAGCCCCACTGCTCTATTTACCCAGAGAAGTACAGTGCTGCAGCACCCTCCAGGGAACGCAGCCTTTTAGAACAAACTTCGTCATGCTCAAAGGGACTAACCCATCATTGCTGCCTCGGAGGGAAGGCACCAATAACTGCTGAAGTGCGAGTCTCCAATTGAAACATGGCTCTCAATTCAAAGCTGGTCTAAAGAAAAGCGTTTCACTAATACAGTCACCCCTCAACTGAACATATCAAAGTCCTTTCGTGTATTCATCTTTGTCTTTGCAAGGATCTAGAATAAAATACTAGAACAGATCTTTTCCAGAAAACACTCCATCTCCGTTCTAATCCTTCTGAAGGTAGATTACTATGTATTTATTTTTTATGCTCCTAATTTAGCAACCCACAGTAAATCCCACTACTGTAGGATCTATAAAAGCTTTAAGTACAGTAACCACATCTGAACAGAATTATGAGTATGCTAAGCATCTGCAGAGTCTAGAGAACCTTCAAACAACAGGCCCAGTTAAAAGCAAAGTCATCTCCTTTTATTGTGCTCTAGACAATAAAAATCATAAAGCTTAAACCCCTTTGTGTTTAGGAAGGCTAAAACAGCACCAGATTTTAAAACATAAAGCTTAAATCCCTTTGTGTTTATGAAGGCTAAACATCACCGGATTTTAAAACACCAAACTTAGTGCTGAATATCCAGGAAAGGCCCGTTATCCACATTTGTGATCTACTGACTCCAGCATAACCCCATGCTGTAAGGAATTCCAAAGCCAGCGTTTGAAATACGAGGCAGAGCTTACGAGCGATACATTACTGCTTCCCTTCCACCAACTGCAGAGTTGAACCAAGTATTATTCTGATCTCCGTTGGCTTAAATACTATTAAACGTTGGACTGAAAACTATGCTTTCACTTTTTTTCCTCTTCAATTGTCACAAAACTCCTGAAATCTACAGAGAAAGCTGTTCAAAGCCAGCCTGTTAATTTCAAATCAAAACAGCGGGCCTATTCCAAGCTTGACACTAACAAAATGCCCTGAGCTGTTAATCTCTTGCCATTTAACTGGTATAAACTACGCTGGTTTCCTTGAAATACAATACTCACACTATTTGTAAGTGCCTCAACTGGAATCTGTTGTAAATCCCAACTAGCATTTAATCTAGTCAAGTGGGGGAAGCCACCCTGGCACAAGACAGCGAGCTGACTTCTACTTAGTTTTTAATGGCCAAAAGAATTTAAAAGACAGCTAAGGCTATCTCTTCTTCCAGGGAGCACACTGAATTGCAGAGCTCATCCTAGAGCCTTCGCTGCTGCCAAGCAATGACTGAACACGCACGGGCAAGGTGAGCACACGCCACCTGTCTAGCTTGCTTTATCTAAAGATAATTGCTGCTAAGCTAGAGGAGGAAAGGGAATTGGTGCCTGATGTGATGTGTGCTTTGAACATGGGTTTTTTAAAATACCATTCGCTCTACATAAGCACACTCAGTTTCTCAGGAAACTGAACAGACCAGCTCTTACTAATACTGCCTGTTCCGCAGAAAAGGAATGTCCCTTAAAGAGAGGATGCTTCACCAAGAGCAGTGGCTGATGCTGCAGAACGTAATCCATCAGATCAACTAGCAGCAACATTTCCCTGCTGTTTAAAAGAATTAACAAATCTAAACGAGTATGTAGGCAGGGCAACGGGGTTTAGGGCTAGTATAGATACTTCAGTTAAAAGCTATAATCTTAAGACAATCGGAATTAATTCTAGTATTTGAAGGTGAACGTATCAAAATTAAATGTACTTATCAAAGTCCTTCCTAAGGACTTCAGTTATCTTCTCACAAATGGTCAGAAGTTCATTTCATTTAAATGGCATCTGGCACCTACGTAACTGAAGAGTTAAGACACACCTCAACCAGAAAGGGCTGTAGCTGAAAATATTTTCCTTCTGGGTAACTGCTTCTAGTATATAGTGTTGTTTAGCCAGGCTACCTATCGTTAGAATGAGATCAAGATGATTTATGTCAAAACAAATTCTTAAGAATTAACTAGTAAAACACATTGAATGAACTCAATAACAAATACCAGTGACAGCAGGTAAACATAAAATATTAATTTTTAAAATCCACCTTTCCGACTTCATGAATAATCCAGAGATTGAATAAAGAGAGAATTAGACTCTCTGTCAATTCAAATGAACTACACTCAATGAACTGAGTAAACAATCTCTTAGTCCTGTCCTGAAGGTCTGACAAAAATTTTGATTACTGTACATCTTTTGTTTAATTGTCTTCCTCTTGATGTAAGAGAACACAAGCATGCCTTTCAGTGAGACAATAAAAACTCTAAAGCGTGTCTTATCTTGAATGTTCATAATTCAGTACTGTTCTGATGCAATTTCAAGCAATATTGTTAAAAGAGCAAGTTTGTGTAGTATATAACCACAGAAGAGTATAGCTCAGCCAAGGAGTAAAGAAAGATCTACACAATAAAATATGCCTTCTCCACCCTGAAAGTAAAGTTTAGTAAGAAAGGGTGCAGCATGGCCTGATTACAATGTCTGTTCTGGTCCTGCCCTGGACTCACCAGCCTGCAATTCAGAGCTGTGCCCCTATTCTTGATTAGAAAAGGGTGAGGATTAACTTTGTATATAAACAACTTGAAATATAACAGCAGTAAAAAAATATTTGTTTATTTCATTGGGTCTTCTCATACATAGAATTTTATAAAAAAATTGTCATTTTATAGCCAGGTACAAACAATGGGATAAAACTGAACACAAGTTTTGCTCAAACACTGAGTTTCTTGATAGCATGAAACTTACCTATAGCATGGGCTTCCAAGACAAACTACAATTTCCATTACTGGGACTGTAAGCAGTAACAAAATAAAGGGCGATTAATCTGAACCAGGAGAGGGATCAAGTAAGGAAGGGCATGAGCATCCACTAACATTAACCTCTACAGGTCCTAGTAAAGGAAAATCGGGTGGTTGAAATTCATCCCACAATTTCAGACCAATTTTCACTTGTCATTTGTGCTCTGGAAGCTCAACTGTCATACGTTGGGAGCACAAGGTAATGTTTATAAATTTTCAGGTGCCTACAGTTTGAGCCTGTACAATTAAGCTAATTCTACAAATACCTTATTCAAACTACTGGCTGTAGGAATTCAACAGGTTTTATTAAATTATATTTTACCTAGGGAAAAATCTCTGGTTTATCACCAGTTACAGAGAGTTTCCTGTTCTACGCTGAACCAGTTGCCTAAATCTGATTTAATTTGTACAAAGATACTTGGAAGTTTTAACTAAAGTACATGCAAATGACTGATTAGAAACTATTAGAAACTAGTTGTAATTTTTACTAACCACAACTGCAGCAGAAGTTTACAGTGCCAAAGACTTTAGACAGAGGATACACTGACCAAATCTCAGTTTGGATAAAAGCCTGGGAGGGAAAACAGCAAAACAAATATATCCCACCACAAAAAAACCTAAACAGGATTAAGGCAACAAAGCCTTAATTCTTGAAGCGAAATTTAAAGTGTTTTAAACTAAACAGAACACTGAAATAGGAAACGTAAGCCTCTAACTGTAAACATCCATTTAATAAATGTTCTCTTAAGTGTTGCTAATTATAGTGCAAGAGTGGAAATTGCTTACTTTCTAACTGTTGTCATATTTATAAACTTCACCCCTTGAAAGGGAACCTTATTTTCAAACACAGCAAACATCATCTCAGTATAGCTGGCACTTCTGGCTCTGCTTAGTGACTCCATTTAAGAACAGGGAAACCAACTGGGAGCAGTAGCACCAACTTGTTTTCAATCTGAATACAAAGCAAGTGAGATGAGACCTAATACTATAAACAAAGAACAGACAGACAGTTCTTCAAAGGCGCTGAGGTTTTTGATAATCCTTTCTAAAAGCTCCTAAGGAGGTTTAGTCCCTACTGAAGCCAATGTGAGTCAATCAGTATGAATCAAATAAATTTGGAGTGCAAAACACTATTTATTTAAGACCAACTTACTATACTTTCCCATGCTTTAAGGTATCGCTTCTGTTTTTGACAATAATAATAATGCTACAAGATAAATGCCCCTTAATATCATAAACAAAATTTCAGAGAGACTTCTTTGAATACAACTAGAGTGAGAGATAAGGCTCAGAAAAATGGGAAAAGTGCTCTGTTCAGAAAATGTCAATGACTACAGAAGGTTTTTTTCCTCTGCAGAACAGTTTCATAGCTATGAGCCCCTAAGCTATCAGATACTTGGATTTTCATGGCAGAAAATGCCGCTTTATCCAGAATATCACAATTCTAATTTAATCTGTTTGAAATGAGATGTTCACATTATGCTATCTATCCTGCAGCCTGATCTGGGTTTAACTTCAAGCCTTCTAACGTCCATGAGAAACAGAAGTCTATGATCCTAGCTTATGTCCTCCTCCTCCTTAAGAAAACCTCCTTGCAATAATCTGAAACTGGTGATTTCAAGTCTGCAGAAGCATTAAGACCTCCAACCAGAGATACATTTGCAAGTCTAGAAAAGTTTCTGTTGATAAATTTTCCTGATAACTTGGCACAGAAAGCACAACCTGCAGTCTAATAATGTGGGAGAAGGCAACTGGCATTACGGTATTCCAAACACACGAAGTAAACCGTGCCTGCCCAGACCATCTCTCCTCCATTTCAAGTTCCAGAGCAGTGTATTATTTTATGTAATATATACAGAAAAAGAGATTCAAATTGTTTGCATGAACAGATGGCTCTATGTTATGCTTTCCCAAGCACTATACATCATAGAAAGGTCTATCACTGGTTAATTCTGTCTCTTCTCAGAGATCTTTTACTTTCATAAATCCTTAGAGGGGAAAAAAAGAAGAAAATGGCCTCCGTTAAATAGCCAAGTTGTCTCTTCATAATGCTTTAAAGTGGTCTACCTTTCCTTGCCTCTAAAAAGGACATAGGAACCTAACAATCAGCCCTGTATTATAAAGGCTGTTCCTGTATCAAAGAAACATCTGCACTAAAACCATGGTCATGAGAAAGCGGTTTGTGGTTTGGATTTAAGACATTCATAGCACCACAAACTTCCTGAAATAATCACAGATCAGCAAAGCTTCCTCAAGATAGTATTATTTTGATCAATACCCTTCCTATATGACAATAAGTTGGAAGAGGCCCAAGGCAACAGAGCTACATTGCTCTGCCTGGTCAGTAACTATGGAAGAAGCAGCCATTAGATGCACTGCCTTCTCCTCTGAAAGTCACTCCATTCCACTCCCCATTCAGCTCTGCTGATAAACATCCCATTGCTTCACTTTGACAAGCCCGATTTGAATGCACTGCTAACTATTGCTTTTCCACTGCTGCATTAGTCCAACAAGCTTTGAGATACTGGTCAACTTGACCGATTACAAGGTAAATTCAGGTAAACCAAGAGTTCTGCGTCAGCTGGACGAGAATATGCCTCTCTAGAACCTGAAACCACTCTTTGTACCCCTTAAAATAATTACAGGGAAGATGGCAGGTCAGCCAGCTCGCACCTAACTTTGGTCCAAGATCACATCCCCTCAAAGATACTTCCACTTCTTTCCATCATGAGATGGAAACTACGTTGGAACAGGAGTGAGAAGTGATTTCTTTTCTCATGAATATGCAGGACTGGAGAGTGGGACTCAGCACCCTGCTGTAGCCTCCCCAGTCCTTTCCCGCACATTCAATTTCCCGCACATTTCCCAGTTCAAGAGGGACAGGGAGCTACTGGAAAGAGGCCAGCGAAGGGCAACAAAGATGATTCAAGGATTGGAGCATCTCCCTTATGAAGAAAGGCTGAGAGAGCTGGAACTCT
>JAOXNO010000009.1:4627090-4645437 GCA_028565335.1 Limnodromus scolopaceus | reverse complement strand
CCACGGGGGGGGGGCGCGGGGGGGGGGGCTGGTGGTGGAAGAGCCCATCTGCGCGGCGGGGCGGGGAGAACCGCAGCTCCGCAGCCCCCTCGGCGACAGAGCCGCCCCCGGAGCCCGGGGGGGGTATGCTGGGCACTGCGGCACCGCAGCAGGCGCTCGTCCACCTCCGAGCGGTGGAGGGGGGGTTCGGTCTAGGGGAAGGGGGCCTTTTTTGGGTTGTTTGGGGTTTTATTTTGTGGTTTCCTTTAGATTTTCTTATTCCACCTGCGTTGCTGCAGGCGGTTGGTGATAGGGGCTGAGCTGGTGCCCCCCCTCGAAGCCTCACGCAGCTGATTGAAGCAAAGGGTGATTAAAGCCCTAAGCATTTCAGAAAGAGTTAAAATCCATTTAAATGTTTTCAGCACAAGGCTCACTGATCTTTTCGGCAAAAAGCTGGTTTTTAACTTCACCCACCAAGCCTGGCCCAGGAGCAGGAGGGGGGGGGGTTGGAACTTGATGATCTTTAAGGTCCCTTCCAACTCTAACCATCTTATGATTATATGATTATCTAATTCAAGAAGTTTCCTAAGAATAATAATTCCTAAGAATAACTTGTCCTGTAATTGAAATTTTTGACCAAAGAGCAAATAACTTTTCTATTTGAAAATGCTTCAACAAAAGGAAAAAAAAAACCCCACAATCAGCGTTTTGACAACTAAAATGCAACCAACTTATTTTATAATTAGATTATGACTACTCATGCTTTGTACATATTAGCCATTTCACTCCCACAGTAAAATAAAAATAAAGTCCAGAATGTTCAAGATCCTAGAAGATGTGGTATTTCTTTATTTTAAAACACTATGCAATTTAAATACCAAGATTGATCTGTTCCGGGAAAACCTCCCCCTCCCTCCCAGGCAAGCTCAGTCCTGTCCCCTCCACTGGGGGCCACCCGCCCCCCCTGGGATGGAGATGGGGGGGACCAGGCAATCAAAGGTGAGGAACCCCCTTACTGAGGAACCCCCGTGACCAGTCACCGGGGGCTCAGGAAATTGCCGGAAAAGCCCCTGCATTTGGATATTCAAAGGCAAACTGTTCTCCCCACCCAACGGCTTCTTCCATCCTCAAAACCTGCTGGATCTTGCTCGTATGAGCGATTGCAGAGTGGAAAAGGAATTTGAAGAGAAATACACTGCGGTCCAACACAAGGAACACCCCAATCACCGTGCTGTGGAGCTATCCCTTAAGCAGGCGACCGGGTTAGTCCACACTTACTTCACCGCCTGTGCCGAAGGCCACCTGCTCCATCGAGAGCTAAGACATCTTTCTGTTTTTAAATAAAGCTAAAGCTTCAGTCTAAAACCCCTTGATTTCTCAGCCTGTCTAACATATGCTGGATGGCAGATCATGTCAGAAGAAGCCTGTAGCCCATCTGTTGCCAGAGAGCTGAGTCTTTTACATTCTGCCAACGCAGCTCCAGCTGACATTATGCTACATTAGGTATTTTTCATTTGTATGGAGACTAGAAGAAGGACTGTCCCACTCAGTAGGACTCTCCAACTCCTCTTATTAACCTAATGCATGAGTAAGAACCACCCCATTAGTAAAGATTTGCAAGGTAAGATGTCATCAGTTAGAGATGATTGCTCATTGATGAATACATGATATCACACAAGTCTATTTGCCCCAATACTGGATTTCAATTAGGAATATAACTATGTACAGAGCCTGAATGCCAATATCAAAGTACCTGAGGAAGGCTTGTAAGTCAGTGGCCAGTTGGCATGCAAATACACACACTCTAAAACAAAATAAATTATTATTACCTTTAAACTGGAGAACAACCTAGGTTCATTAGGTGTGGCAGAAATGACGGTTTAAAGAGCAAAATTTGCTCTGCAGTCCACGTCATGGATTACAGCGAGGAAACGCACACTGCCATCGACCACGTTAAGAGCATCAGGACTCATTTAAATGTTTCTGATTCTGCAGAATTAGGAAGGAGAGACATTTTTAAGAGAAGAAATGCCATGTCCAGGTAAATCTTATTTATTGCACAATGACACTACCAGCACCAGGTTAATTAATCAGCTGAATCAGTCACGATGAAGCTGGGAAATTTCCAGGGAAGGAGAAGACATCGATTGCATTTCACTCTCTAAGCAGAACTCCTCCGAGTCAGTGGTGACTCAGGCACTGATTCAGTAAAGCCAATAACTCCAGCCTGTATTTTGAGATCAGTTAGATGATTTTGTTTAGTTAGATGACTAAGTGGTTTGAACTGGCAGTAGTTGAGGACACAGACATTGTGGGTCCTCCACCGGTGTTGGAAACAGCAAAATGAGATTCTGATCCGTATCACCACTGATGTTCCACTGGCACTAACTCTAGAAGTACGGCAAATACAACACCCTCTCAAATTTTGTTCACAGAACTAAATTTGATTTAAATTGGCCACTGTGAGACCTGCTGTGCCCCAGTCCTATTTGCTGTTAAACAATAGCTGTGCTGTTTGCCAGAGGTAACGGCATTTCACAAGCTGATAGAGATTCTCACTTTCACTGAAATGCCACATGCTATTATTTCAGAGAAACTCCGAGAACCAACTCCAGCACCTTCATTTCTACCACCTATCTCACTCCTACTCCCTGACCTGCTTCTCAAGCTCCAAAAAAGCATTGGCTTTTATTTTATTAGTAGGCAACAAAACTGGAACAAATGGCTCCTGGCAGAACGTGTTTTCTGTTACAGCTGAAAAACTATCGGACTGATGTCCTTGAAATGCACAGTGTGACTAATGCCCGGCTTGCAAGGACCCAGGAGGACACATTTATTGCACTTGTCAGAATGGAGCTGAGCAGCCAGAAATGAAAAGATAAGGTGATAGGTAAAAATGAACGCCTTTGCTTGCTACTTAAAGGAAGCCAATGCATATCATAAATACAGAGAGAAGCGAGACGTGCTCAGTTAAGTCAATAGCAGATCTGGATCTGACTGTTACAGCTCAGGAACAGAAATGATTTTGAATATATGCTGAATACACACCGTTACTTCTAGATGTTAGACTTGGACCCTTGTTCAGAAGGTGGGGGTACTGGGGAAAGGGTCCAAACTTCAAGTAGTCTAGAATTGGGTTGAGAGAACAGTCCAGTCTTTAAACAAAGAGGCTAGAACTGATGTGGGCTTATTTCCATCTCAGTACAATTAATGTCCGCACAGTAGTTTGTTCCCAGATTATGATTGGTTTTAATGGGAAGTCAGAACCTTGCTTTGTTTCCTCTACTGAGCATTTGGTCTACCACAGCTACCTGAAAACACTTCTGAAAGGGGACCAATTGCCATAGAGACTATGCAGTAGCGTCATTAAGCTCATGAGAGAGTTGCATGCACAGCCAAGCAAAATATTAGCTGAAGGCAACAACAGACCAGTTTCCAAGCGGCTGTACTGCAGCTCCACTCCAGCTCCTCCCAGTCCCACTAGAGAAAGCCTCAGGAGAATCCCAAAGTACTTTGGGAATTTGAATTATAGTATTTTTTTGGTTCTGATATAGCTTTATCAGTCTAAGGCAAGCAGGAAGAATGAACAATGATGACACTAAGAAAAAGATAATTCAAGGTGAATATAAAAAATTAATTCTTCACAGTTAGATCTATGAAACAGCAGAGTACTCTTGTAAGGCAAGAGGCACAAGTGGCATCTTTTGGGTCATTCAAAAGAAAATTCCACAACAAAACGCTAGAGCAATGCCCTTACCAGCCTGAAGAGAAAATACACAGAGATGACCCGTTACATCTTTTCTAGCCTTGCTGTCCCTAAACACACAGTAGCAATCTTCTCACCATAAAGAGGCACAAAATTCATGTGTTTTTTGATTCAGTGGATGAAGATTTTTTTAATTTATTTTTTTTTTAATGCTTTGGAACCTGACTGTATATATTAGAGGAGAAAGAATTATAGGACTGGTTTTCCCCACACTTGAAAATTTCCAGAACTGCTTTGATCATGTGTGAGAATTGATTTAGGGGATGCAAATGAAGGCCTTGGCAATCTGAAGAAGAAAATCTTCTCCCCTGACATTTCTGAATGTTCAGAGGATTCTCAACAAGCCACTGAAGTATGGGTTCATCAGAGAAACACAAAGAAAATTCAATAAGCAAAAAAGTACATAAAAACAACTGGCTTCCTCACAAGAAAACTAGCAGCATTAGCAATCATTCTACCTTGTTTAATCCTTTTTCTTTTCCTGCTTAGACTTACCTTCTATTGCAAAATACGCATCTAGAAACATAAAAAGCAATGAAGGAAAGATGCAAGTCTTTCCTTGTAAAGAGAGAGAGACTGAATATTCTGCAACATCATTATAATATTTTACAACTCATTAGCACCTTCCATCCTAGGATCTCCTAGCATTTTACAAGCGTTAATTAATGCACTCTCACAATACTTCTGTGAAGTAGAAAGGCAGGTGTCTAGATATTGTGATGACAGGTGCATTACAATTGAATAAGACAGAATTCCTAGGTTTTTCATTTGCATATTTAGGAAAGCAGGGCACAAAGAGGGTAGATAAGTGAATAAGTACTGCAATACCTTGAAATACTTTGAATTAAGAAATACCGTAATACCTTGAAATACCTTGACTAGACTGGCTTTCAAGCGCTTAGCTAAAAAGCAGTACTTGACTTAAGGACCTCAATAGAATTTAGACTTTATTAACATAAGTCTTTGTATCTAATACCACAATGGCTATTTTAAGCTGTGTTATATAAATAGAAGTGGAGTCTGAATGGAACTGGACCTGTTTCTTAAAAATTTATTTCCTTACTTGGAGGGGTACCGAGGTCTCCAAAGTCTCTGAAACTGGGGCCTCTGAAGAGCATTAAGTAAATTATTTGTAAAACTTAGTAGGACACCACTAAAGACAAAGAGGGATAGAGTACAGAAAGTGAGACAGCATCAGAAATAAGTTACTTTACTAATCATCCTCTAACTCAATAAAACAAGAATTACAGTCAGGGGCTCTGGCTGAGCCTTTCTACAACTTGTGTCCACAAAAATACAAGGACTCTGGTGGTTCTGTGTTTTTTCTGCATGTACTGTACTAACCTGTTCTGAAGCATAATGGGCCACGGCCACATTAACAACTGCTTTAACTCCCTAATTTATATAGAAACTCAACTAGTGACTTATGCTGTGGCAGGGGGCAGAAAAAAGTAGTAAAAAAAAAAAAAAGCAAAGAATGATGGGTTTTCTTTCCAGTTCTATCACAGATGTCCTTGTGGGTCAGTCACCAGCCTCTACCCAACTTGTTTTCTTATCTTACAACATAATAAAGTAACAGACCACATATAAAAGGATGGATGGATAAACAAACTCAAATATTTTCACCAGGTACTGGTGACAACGTTTAAATTGTTCAGCTTACTGATTTTTTTTGGTGTTCTATAGGATCATGGTATTCAGCAAACATCTGGCCCTACAATGAGGTTTTCCTCTCCTCTCTGCCTGCCTTCCTGCAAGGGAAAAGAGAAGAGCCATGTGCATGAGTATTCCCCTCCCTAAGAGCCATATGGGAATGTAAAGGCATTCTCTGAATTCATTACCCTGCCCCACAATATGATTCCGTCTTTGTACCGGCAAGAAAATGGATGTTAATTTATTCCTTATTGCTAATTTGAAAAGGAGCACAAACACAACAGTTCCATTGCAGAGACTTCTACCAAGGGTGTAGTTTAAGTCCAATTATGTGCTATTAGTACATTTGCTCTTTGTTCCTGTGGCATATTAATTACATGTCTGGTATTCTGATAATTAACACAATTATACTCTTTATTTTCCCCTTTCGTTAGACAATATTCTTGCATTTTACTCAGATAAGTAATTTTCTGTAGGTAAAAGGAGCCAAATTATTACGTATTAATAAAATCAAGCAACATGGGCTTATACAGAGGAGTTCCAGCAGTTTTCTCCAACAAAAAGAAAAGCAGATGCTTCTCCTGTTGGGCTCCAGTCTCTCTCAGAGGCTTCTAAAAGGAAAACCCAAATTACAAGCCTCCAGTTGCGTATCCAGCATTATAATCCCTGGCTGAAGCAGCAGGGCCCTGCAGACTGCGCTAGTGCTGCCACACACAGCAATGTCATCGCTGCCGCTCAGGGGCTCGCTGCCACCAAGATCTTTCCTCGCCCACCGACAGCCATGAAACTTAATGACATTTATCACGTAAAGTTACAAAGGGTCAACCAAAATGGTTTAAAATTGCACAGGTCACCCACAAATAAACACTTACCTGATATTCCAGAGAGAAACAAAACAAACAAACAAACAAGCACTCTTAATAAGACAGTAAAGTGGGTAGATTTGGCTAAATTAAGTAGGTATAGATGTAATCTACAGACACTGCAAAGATTTATTTTTTTTTTCCTCTCCAGGACAAATTACTGTTCCTTGGAAAAAAGTTACCGCTTCTCTATAGTTTTCTCTAAAAACCTACCTGAATCTCCACTAGGTCTTGTATGCTCCTATGGCCAGAAAAGCCCCACTGTGGAAAAAAAAAATATCCAGCAGTTTCCTTCTGTAAGTGCTTGTTTGGGAAAGAAGGAACAAAATATTACATCTTCCTGCAACAGGGTAGAAACTTCATAGAAGGTTGGCCGAAGTGCTTGTCCCCCAAATCCCTCATGTCCAGATCTCTGGTGGATCTGACTGCAGGACAGGGGGGTGTCACACGACAAACTCAATGTCACTCGTTCCTTCCCAGAGGCAACAGCTCATTACTTACTGCTCTCTGGGACAAGTTTTACCAGTGAGCCTTGCTTATGATGGCAAATGGCCTTTAATGACTGCCTCCACTACTGGGCAGTTGTACTGCCCTGCCGTTGGGTCGTTGGGGAAGAAGAGAAATAAAACCTCAGCAGGCAAATATTAGTGTTGAAAAAGCTTGTTCTGCCTTTCCTGAAAACACCATCTGGAATATTTTTCATTTTGAATGGTTGACTGGTAGACCAAAATTATCTAAGGGCTTTTTGAAGACTTTTTTTTTTTTTAAATTATTTCTTATACAGTGCAAAAAATACAGCAAGCCCCCAAAACCAATCTTAGAAGCCAATTGCACTGATGCTATTCAGAGAGCACAGAGCTCTTGCCCTAAGTATTTGCAAAGGTAAGATTTAGAGACAGGACAGGGCCACTACATTCTCTTCCTGATGACGCCACTGACATTCTACCCACAGACAAGTCTCTTAATCTCTCTATGCCTCATTTATCCTCTCAATTTAATGCAACTTGCCTGTTCCACAAGGAGGGAGTAAGACTTCATTAACTGTTTGTAAAGTACTTTAAGATCCTAGGATGAAACCCTCTCTAGAAATGTAGAGTATTATTTTAATCAAAAAGGCAGGATTTATAAATACTCTGCTATTAAATGACCATATTTCCAAACAAATCTTGAGAAGTACAAAGTCTGACACTATTCTAAATACACGATGCAATAAGAAATGTTCAGAACCGAGAATATCACAGAAAACCACAAATGTTACCGTGATCCCTACTTGACTGTTCCTTGACTTTCAGTCAATGTCTGGATTTATCTATATTTTCTTGAGAATGCATTTTGAGTAAAGGTTGCAAACTCTTCACAACACAGCCTAGACAAAAGCTATTACGTTTACCTTTTTTCCTGGTATTCATGGCCTCATTATTAAACTGTATTGACAAAAATTACAAGGATACAGACTGCAAAGCTGCTTTTGTCTTTCCTGCCCAAATGTAGATATTTTTTTTCTGGAAAACGTGTAACACTTCTTAGAGCAATTACTCATCTGCATCCAATGTTTAGTCTTCAGACTCGTGCTTGAAGCAGCTTTGGAACCAACGTAGGGCATGGAGAGCTGGGATCAGTGGAATGCCAGAAAAACAAGATTATTCAATATCTGATTCTTTCTTCAGTGCTACTCCTTTCCAGTCCTTGTAACCAGCCTAAGCAGCTGAAATTATACCACTGCATTACCATATTCACAGGAGAAAAGAAAACTTGCATCTCCTCTTTTCCTTTGAATGCTTTTAGCAGATCAAGTCTAATAATAACAAAGATAAGGTGGCACACCACCACTACAGGACAGAAAATCAGCACTGGTCTTCCCATGGTCAAAACTCATTCTATTGAGTTCTCATGAGGGACTGGAAGAAAGGTCAGTGTAGAAACTGGTTTATGAAAGACATTGGAAAGGAGCATGTTAGGGTTAATTGTAGGCTGTTCATAGGTAAATGAAATCAAACTATCCTGCAGCAACCGAGAGATTCAAAAGACAGAGGGTCAGAACTAATTTTTCTTCTTCACCCAACAATGCCCTGATTATCCCCAGAGCTCAGCCTTTTGAAAACAGGGCATTTTAAAACATTTGCCCACTTATATCTTTTAACAAAAAACAAATAATAAAGGTCACTATGTTCAGTAACTGTCTACACAGAAAGCATTTAGAGTAAAGGCTTTTTATTGCCCGTGCAATTCATTCTCCTGGAGAATAGATGCTCAGTGGGACAGCAGAATAGGCACCAATGCTGCAGCCAGCGTCCTAAGAACAAACCCCTGTTTGCCCAGAACCCAGCTAGATTAGTTGGTATCCGTGAATTGATTGCCAGGATCTGGACCATGCATTGTAAGTTTCCCAGATCTCCCTGGATCTGGAAGGTATAATTTGAATATTCATCATGCAATATTAGATTTCATATAATTAAACGCATGTGTCTCCTATTCCCGAGAAAATGGCACTGAATGGTGCTGCAAATGCGCCCGATCTTGCCATCTCCAAAGCTGATGTGAACACTATTATTTAGATATGGAAAAATGGGATCAATTTTAATAAACAGTTCTTCTAAGACAGGATTCTATTTGCCATATTTTCCACATCACATATTTTTGTTGTTTAGAAAAAAACCTAAGTTAAAAACATGCCATTGTTTGTCTTGCCATTGGCTTCAGGCAAACTGTTGTTCTTCCTCTACTTGTAGTATCTGACCCAAACTCCTCTCCACTCCTGCCCTGCTCAAATTCATCACATCTGGCAATAGAGGGCTGCAGCCTTGCTAGACATTTTCCACATAGTCTCGAAGCATTTCACACACTGCTATATTAAAAGCTTCACAAACCTCTGCAAGGCACAGTCACTACCTTTCCTGTCTGAAAGTCCTGCTGAAGACGATGAACTTCTTGTAGATCAGCCACAAGAAGCATCTGGGGCAAAATTCAGAATTGATGCCGACATCCCAATTTCTGAGGCCATGTTTTAGCTACATAAACTATCACCGGTGCTTTAAAAAGTCCCTTTCAAAATTATCTGGTCCAGGAGGAAAGCCGCTTTTTACTCTTTCTTTTTTTTTTTAACCTTTTCTCTAGAATTCCAGTGCTCCTAGCTTCCTCCTTGCAGTGCCTTGGCTATTTGAGTTACAGTCTCACCAGACAGGAGTGCTGCTAAATCCTTTGTTATTTCACATGTATATTTCTGTTCTGAAAGATACCAGTTGTGACCCTTCCTAGCAGTAAGCCACTGCCCTCCTGACCTTCACTCTAATTGCAGATTTGCTAATCGTGTTTTGATCACCCACCCATCTAATCGCTGCCTGCAAGCCACAGAGCTGGCCCTATTTTCAGGGGAGAAGAGCACAACATGCAAACACCACGCTTGTGTCCGCGTCCGTATGGAAGGGATCAGAGGATTAAGAGGAACAGCCAGCCCTGATTAACGCTACCCAGGGAGCGCCAACAGCAGGGGCCGATGGCCTCCCCGTGGGGAGCTCCAAGGCAGACAGTCTCCCTACAAGGACACGTCTGCCTGCTGTTTTTAAAGCTAGATGCTGCTTTCCATTGCTACTCTGCTATAGAAAGGGGGTTAAATGCTGACAGCAGACTGTCCTGGGGTGGGAAGGTTGTGTTAAAGAACATACTGAAAATAAAGAGAGGTTTGTTTCTATCACTGACCTACCACCAGCAGGAAAACAGCAGAATTGGATTCAAGGGCTTTTGTAGAGGCTGAATAGGTGTTATAAACATATTAACCTTAAAAGGGAGCCAGCAAAGAGCTGTATCATCTCAACAAAGCAGGAAACAAATACAGAGGTAAGGCTCACGTACCCAGCAGAACCACCATGGCCATGGTTTGTACTCAGCAGGAAGGTAAGGATGTTCCCCCGCCCCCAACCAACCTAATACATGTAAGTGAATCTGAGTGATTTAGAGTAATTACCCCATCCCAACATGTGCTGCTTAATGCATCCATTAGATTGTTAACTCCATGTTTTCCTCTACGCAGTGAAGGAAGATAAAACGTTTCTAGTGAGTCCTTTTGTAAAGGTTACATGCCCACTTTCTGCTTTGGGATCAGCTTCTGCTGGAACCAACGTGATCTCAAGGACCATCCTACTGCCCAGACAAACATTCAGCAGCCATGAACTCCCATTCCAACTGTACCTTTTAACATTTCAGGGTTTCTCCTGTTTTCATTGTGGACAGTGAGCCTCTGATGGAAGACTTTCTCCTTCTGCTCTATCACATGTTCTTCCGTGTCAAACGCGGACCAGCTGAAGAAGTGGAATGACACACTGTCTTCTGCAAAGGAAATGGGGTGGGGGTGAGGGGGGGCTCTAAATCCCATGTTGTGTTAAATGACTGAAGCACAGCGTTCTAACAGCACACGTTTCTCCACGCTTACTCTGCTTCAGTGATACATTGCCCATTGAGTGTAAGTAAAAAGCTTATAAGATGAGACAGGCATATCATCCTGTCTGGAGATGGGCTTACACAGGCAGCTTCCTGCAGCCCAAGGAAGAGCCTCTGGGAACGACTGGTGTCTCTGTAACATTACATTAAAACACAGCTCAGGATAGGTCAAGTATTTATTGCCGAGTGCCCGTTTTTTGCCAATTTGAACAGCAGAGGTATGATGACAGCTACAATTCCAGGGGCTCTGCAATGACTGAGGAGTCCTCAAACTGAGCGAGGTGCACAGGAGTTAGTCTTTTCTATTTGTTAAAGCCTGGCTTTATGTTTAAGATTATCACATGGCATTCTAAATCCTAATCCTAGACCCTGAAATAGCAGCGTAGAGTTTTTGACCATTTTGACCATTTTCTAAAGTAACTTCACTAGTAACCAGTAAGACATCCCAGACAGAAAAGACATTTGAGCAATCAAGGGGAAAAAGACTCTAAATATCTGCAGAATAGCCATTTTTTTTCAGTTTAAAGTACACAAAGCCCTGCATCATATACTAGATATTCACAGAGAGTTCTGCATTAGAACATCTTCATACCCTTTTCCCTCAAGCGTCTCTGCTCCCTTTGCTTCCCCGCTCTCATTCTGCCTGACAGCTCCTTAATCACAGTATCTCTGTCACATGCATAAAGTATTATTTAACCTCCAGCACAGAGGAAAATGCATATATAACCTACTGGGTTTCCCCCTTTAATCTCTCTCTTTTCCCCCTTTACTACTCCCCCTCTCTTTTTACTAGCTCTGTGCAAGAATGGTGTTAACAACCTTCAGAAAGGTTTATTCAGGTCCAGACAGGAACCAATTCTCTGCTCTGTCAAGACAGGAGACTAAAGAGACAACACAAATGACACTTTTTTTCTGCCCAGGTGGCAGAACACACTATCCAACCAGATCACAAAAGCAGCGTGGCCTCTCCTGCAAAGACCTCAGTGTGTGTGATTTTAGAATTACAGAACCAATTTAATTGTGGCTGAAGCTCAACTAAATCACTACCCAATCCTGCACATGGAATGTTGCTTATGATATGTATCTAATAGTCCTTGTGCTTCAGAGGTGGTTTTGTGGCTTTGTTCTACAGCAACCTGACACGGTTGAATTTAATGTTCCTTCTGAGCTGAACTCAAGGTGTTGACTTTAAGCTGTGAGCAACTACCAGGTCTAGGATATTACTATGTCAAACACCTCATTACCTGTGATCCATCTCACCAGTACTTAAGCCACGGTGCTTTTTCTGACAAATTCTCTATTTAAACTTCTAAGGCCATATCCTTCCCTGTAGAAGGATATGAGCTGTAAATTGTCACATACATATTGGTGTTACTACGCTAGTCTACTATTTACTAGAGCAGGTACATATTTGAGCTCTGCTGGTTTTGGTGTCTGCAAAACCCTTAGAAAGCCTTTCCCGTTTGCTACTGGTCTGTTGTTAATCTAAACACTTCTCCAGTTATCTAGGCCTTGCCCCCTCCTCTTGACAATGGCACTGAAAGTGAAAAGATTTCATTTAATTCCCTGCATCGCTCCAATCCTCTGACATCTAGACTTTGCTACATTTTGAGGAGGGGAAAAAAAAAAAAAAGGAATCAAGTAAAAATGACCACGTAGCCAGGAGAAGTGCAAATGTCCCCTTTAGTTTCAGAAAACCATGACCTCAGGGTGAAGGCCAGACTAAAACAAAAGGCTGTACTGTATGCCCATATGGCAGGAGCAGCTAAGCATGGTACAGAACCAGCACGCAGCACAGCTCCTTTTAGAGGAAGACTGTGAAGTCTGGTGCTGCTGGTGAGGCAAGTCAAAAGCTTAAGATCCTGTCTAGTTTAATTACCATCTTTCTCCAGGCTCAAAGAAGCTTATGAGAATACACTTCTACCTACAGGAATTCATCCATTTCAGACCTGTCCCTATCTTCCTCCTCATGCACCCCAGAGATTGAGCAGCAACTAGCCATTAAAAAATAAACCATAAAATAGAGCACAGGCTGTGCTGTGACCTGTTCTACTTGCAGGACAAAACTCCATGCCCAGCTGTGACCAGGCACAGACGTCAGGCATTCACTGCAGCCATCGATCAGGGGACACATAGTTAGTGTCTGTTTGCTGCAGGCACTTGAGGTACATGACAAAAGACGGAAAGAAAATGCTTGGCTGCCACTGTCCATTCCAATCACATTCAATGCAATTTACACTGTGCCCCCTGATTAGGAGGTCACATGTAAACCTGAAAATGGATTACAGTGCACAGTCAGCAGCAACACAAGCTTCTTCCCCTGCTTCATGGGACAAATGTATGTATGCAATAAAAAAAAACACTCAAAGCTGCTCTCTTCTGAAGCAGCATCCTTTCTCAAATCACAGAAAACTTTCCATCCCTTCACACAGTTAAAAACCCAAAACTAACCCCCTAAACCATCAGTGACAAAGCACTGAGACTTCACTGAATGAAGACTATAATATAGTCTTCACTCTACACTATAAAGACACTGACTATTTCCAGGGACACCCTCCCTTGCTCCCTTGCTGCTGCAGCTGAACACAGGATGCCCGTTTGCAAACTAGACATGATTAAGCTCAGTTTCAGTTCTAGTCACAAGTTACTCTGCAGTCTTGGACCACGATGATCATTTGGCTTCTCTGGGGGAAAAGACTAGGGGCAGGAAACAAAGCAACTTTTGAGCTCTTCTGGCAGCTTAAAACCCCACCAGTAGAACATCTAGAGAGCAAGGCCTTGGAGCCACGTCCTTGTTCTGGTGTATCTCTACATCAAACCTTGATCTGAACTTACCCAGTTCAACTCATCTCACATAATGTCCCTCACCTGGGGAAAAGATATTTTCAGAACAATCATCCTTGTTTCTTACATCAGTTAGAATATTACGAGCATCAAGACAATATGGCCAGGTAATGGCCATAGACTTTATCTGAGAAAAGCAGTAAAATCACTTTCACTTCACTGCAAGATGGGAATGCGTTTCATGTGACATGTGGACTACGGTGTAAACACCAAACCCTGCATGATTGAATAACTTAATTACAACTTGAATAACTTAATTATGATTTGTGCCTTCCAAAACTTGAAATTAGCTATCAAAGAGTGGTGTGCAGGGCAAGTAAAACACAGGGAACTAACTCTTTGCTTGGGACTAAGATCCTAACAGTTAAGCCAAGAACATTATTAAATACCTATTCAAACATCAATCTAGCTAAATGGGTCCCTAATATTGTAAGGCTCTCAACTCAGAACATAGATCTAACCTTAAGATTCAGATCAACCAACTTCAAGTAACAGGTTAATGAGAAGTATTTTACAGCCTTGGAAAAGGAAAAAAGTAGTTATTAGCCACCTGTGTTACTCACAGAGCAGGTAAAGGGCCTTTTTCTCTGGGGGAGGGGTGCAAAGAGCTCAGGTGCTGGGTAGCAACGACATGCACAACACATGGGGAGAGTCTGCTTGCTATGAACCCGGTGTCTCCAGCTGCTCCCATCAAGGGTATGGACAGGATCATCTTCTGACCCTGTAGGGATTGCTGGATTTGTAATTGCATCAAAAAAGGGCAGCAGTAACCACCTAAGGTGAAAAACTAAAGAAAAGTATAGATGCATCAATGCACACCTGGGTTGGAGTTACTATTGTAGTTGTTAAAAAAAAGGCTGAAAGTTTATTTTCTGAGTTTCACAGGCTTCTGGTCACAGATTAGCATTTAGTAGCAAGGAGAGTTAACCCAGAAAATGTCAAGACAGCAAAGAGCTCTGTGCATACAACTATTTCATGCCGATACATGAGGCAGCTTGTGAGCCCACCAGGTTAGAAAGCTTTTAAAAAAAAAATTTTATAAAAATTCTCTTTTCCAAAATAAACAATCCCCAAAATTGAAGTGCTTCAGGCTACAAAGGAAACTAGCCAGGTTGTTTATAACATACTGCAGGAATTCTGCTTACGGCAAATCAGCTGCAAAGAAAATGAAAGCAGAGCTCAGAAGACAGAAGGCGATTTCTTTCCTGTCTTTGTATGGGAACCTAATACAGTCTGACAGGGAATAGATTCCAGCTCCTTTCTTACCTTGGTAACTAACAACAATGCTCCTCCCTGTACACAGCTCTTTTCTACGTGTAAAACTGTGAAAAGCATCAGTAATAAGAGGAGGTTAAAGGGAAACTGGTGCAAAGTCTCTGTAGAGACTTGCTGCATTCACACAGCAAGTCCCAGGCAGATCTGGAAGAGCCACAACAAGCCCATGACCTATTTACTGCCGCTCAGAAGTCACAGAACACACAAGGTACAAAATCTGCAGGATGCAACCCCTACAGCAAACTCATCACGCTACACCCGAGGCTGCAGGAAAAAAGTCCATCCAGCAAACACCCATCAGCACTATGCCTGGTTCATGACTACCAAAATCTGACACATTTTAAACACCCTTAAAAGCTAGTTTTGCACAAGGCCATTCATTGCCTAAGTTTATGGAAATAATTCATCCAGGCCTAACTGGCAGGATCCTTAACACTACTCTGTGGCAGAAGGTGAAATAAGAGATCTAAAAGATACTAAAAAATAAATTTTACTTGCTGTTGATGCTGTGAAGAGGGAAGGATTTGCCCTGCATACCCCACAGACTGCCTGCAGTGCTGGGTAACAGGTCCAGTTTCACTCAAGTATTGAATAGGCTGATGCTGAGGCTACATGTACACCATATTGCAGTCTGTTGATTTAAAAATCAACTGCATTCAGCAAATATCCCACCGAGGCAACAACTGTGCAACATGGTAGTGCTCCTGTTCCTCTTACACCTAAAACAGCTATTCTGCAATTTTAACAAAGCTTCTTAAAAGCTCTTTATTAACAACTAAGCTTTGGAATGCTTCATTACTGATGAATAACAGTGGGGAAGAGATTCTTACTCACTAAGGACTCTTTCTTTTGTAGAGACTGAATACAACTGAAGATTTCTTAAAGCTCCAGAAATTGTTCATACTGCACTGTTGGTTTCTGCTGGCTCCAACACCCCGCAGCCTTATTTGCTGTCAGCTTTACCACACAGTCCTTTAGGAAGCAAGAGACCAAAAAGAGAGTTGAAGGACTAATCTTAAAGTAATCCAAGTCATGCATTTCCCTCAGTGCCCCAGCACTCAGTATCTTTCATATATATTTGATTCAAGGTTTTCAACTTCTGGCCTTTATTATTTTTTCCCCTCTTGAATTATAAAACACTAGCTTTAAAGATGGCATTGCTATTTTTCTAACACATTCTCAATACCCATAGAAATTTATTCCACACGTGACCCTCAAGTCTTATTTAGGATGATCTCTTCTGTAGGTGACAAGGGTCTTTGAATTTCATGGGCCATTTAATTCTTAGCCCTCACCAGAACTACTTAGGCTGCTGGTAAATTAGAAATATAGACCTTATGAAATTGAAACAGATTTAATGGTAAACCATTAGAAACTTTCACACAGGCTACTGAACAGCCAAGACAAAGTGACAACTTACAGTAACTACTTACCTTACATAGGAAAAGGAACAAGAAATTCAAGGAGCTTATTTTATTTTATTAGTGGTCCAGCCTCTTTCAGGGAATAGCTCCTTCCGAAGTGTTGCTGTGCCACTAGCTCATTTGTTCTGTTACTCCAGGGTTTATTTTAGGACCTGGGAGAATCAATCTAAAGGTCTATGTGAATGGTGGAATCTCATTTTCATTCACAATGGGCAATGCTCACAGATACAATGACCTACCGACAATTACGGCAATTGCCACCCATCTGGAGAGAGAGGAGACGAGTATCTGATTCAGCTCTAAATCTTTTCCTCTAGCTCTGGAAATCAGTGTGTTGGCAGAGGTAGATGATGAGCTTGGCAAGAGAAGAAGTACAAGAGCACATTTTGAGTATCTAAAGGAACATTTCTCCCAAGATGACCACCCAAAGGATGTGTGCTTTTTTGGAAGATGCCTCTTAAGTTTTTCCGCTCCCTTACTGAATGCCTTAAGCACTATTTGGCTGGTAGTTGAACTATTCAGCCTTTTCTACTTACAAATATATTTCAGTTTAGATTTATACTCACCTTTGACCCCTAAAACATTAGATTTCTTATTTTTAATCAGTAACGGTTTGCTTGAGGAGGCAAGAGTACAAAAGTAAAGCTAGAGAAATATGTATGTACAACACGTGAACCATGCTGATGTATTCTGTGCACATTTCTCTACCTCCCAATTAATCCAGGCACCACAGCGGTAATAGGATTTAGTTTTTGTAGCAAGAAGATAAATACTTAGAAATATAATTCACAGGGAGTATCAGAAAGTTCTCTTGTCCACTAGTTTCTCCCTGGTTTATATATTAATTCTTTATTATCAATCTTCTAGCCCTGGTTTCAAGTTAAGAAATAGCCATTGGGGAGGGTACAAAGGTAACGAAGCAAGCACAAATATTCAAGAGACTCCATCTCCTCCAGTTTCTGAATCCCAGATCACGTCGTTATACAACACACCACCATTTCTCAATAAATCCTTCTCAACATATTACTCAAGACTCCGAGTTCGGAGTCTGAACAGATGTTTTCCACAAAGGTGAGGCAAGTATTTTCCATTTGACAGTTGAGCAATATAATAAATCAATAAGAAACAAGAGGAGCTATTAAAACCTGTATTTCTCCCCCTCGCCCCCCCCCAACAGTTACATTTTTAGTGAAAAGATTAAACCACATAAACACTTCACTTTTCTCCTCGAAAAGATTTAACAGCTCAGAAATGCCACAGATACACATGGAGGATGCATGTTAGCTTGACAAGGACAGGCCACCACAACCCAGCCCATTCATTCCAGCCAGTGGCCAGAAACACACATATCCCCTCAAATTAACCCTTTAGGGGCCGCCCCCCTTTGCACCAAAGATAACATTAAAATGCCTCTTAGGCAACCAGGTCAAAATTTAAACAATCTTTTGGGCTTATTCCTGGTTTATTTTAATAAAGAAATTTCTTAGCCATCCCCAACAAACAGGGGTAAAAGATTTACTTTCACATTGATCTTTACAAAGCTGCAACTGAATCAAAAAGGATCTTTTTCACAAATAGATGTACAGTTGTTCTCATTACACAGTATTTATTTGCTCAAGATCACTTCCCTCCTTGTGCTCACAAGTCCGTTCTTCCTTTTGCATACATTCCATGGTTTCTCTCAAGCTTCTTCCCCATTTTGAGCCCATAACAGCATCCTGTCATCAGAATTTCTTGCCATGAAAACAGTCACGTTGTCACAGTCAGATTCTGGAACTGTTACTTCAAATAATTAACAAACATATGAAAGGATCCGGGAACAGGTGAATGGAGTTCTGCTTTAATAGATTTTGAAACACCTTAGAGTCAGTGCAACCCACAGGAAAATCTAGAAGTATTGTAAAAATGACCTGCACATATGAGAGAAAATGAAGTGCTAGGCTTTAGGCAGCAGTGCTAGAAATGTTATGTGCAGATTCCTGGACAGTCAGTGCACTTCGGGAATTCCACTGCAGGTTTTTCAGTTTATAAATGTGTGTGTGTGTGTTTTAAGGCCCTGCAACTACTAACAGAGTAAACCTCAGTGTCACCTGTACACTCACTACTGGA
>JAOXNO010000009.1:4594915-4626990 GCA_028565335.1 Limnodromus scolopaceus | reverse complement strand
TGCAGATTCCTGGACAGTCAGTGCACTTCGGGAATTCCACTGCAGGTTTTTCAGTTTATAAATGTGTGTGTGTGTGTGTGTGTGTTTTAAGGCCCTGCAACTACTAACAGAGTAAACCTCAGTGTCACCTGTACACTCACTACTGGACAGCTTAACCCAGCACTACTCCCTCTTGGAACAGTGCCTGAAGAAAATGGTATTATCTTAAGGTCCAGATAATCTCCGTATCACCCAACGGTTGCAAGGAGCCAAACCACATGCAGTTTTTCAAGTGACTAGAAACTCAGTTTATTAAAGCCCAGTGCAAGTTGGATTTATGTTAATGATCATTAATTTTTCCTTATGCGAGAGCTAGTCGTGTGCAGCAGTTAAAGGGTTAAAGTGGAACTATATGTAGTATTTTAAACAAGTTCACATACTCTCTATACAAATTTGGCAAATTCATGTCACAGCCATAGATCTCGTTCTTGCAATTCCTGCAAAATATCTACAGCTCCTCTGTCAGAAGCAAAGAGAGAAGCCACCTGAACAGCCAGGTCTACCAGGAGTTCGTGGTAGAGCCCACCCGGCAGCACAGAACGGCTGGTGATCTCCCTGTTCCAGCTAAAACAGGTAGATTTATTGAACTAAATATGCTTTCGACACAATGCTCCCAAAGGAGCCTGAGGCCACAGAGCAGATGAGCGTGGAAAAACTGATTGCATCAGAAACACTGCAGCCAACAGGAAATCAAAAACATGATCTCAAAGCTAATCAAAAAATTAAAACCAACCCCAAAAAGCAAGCATTTATATGTGTGTAGATGTAATAAATATTGCAAAGCACGTTTGTCTTCCCCCCCCAAGTCAGTAAGTATAAAGAAATAACCAATGCACCAAAAACATCAGCTTTCTGCAATGAAAATGTCGAAGTCAGCAAAATACCTGCAAGCCAACTGAAAAGAAAGCATTTGCATTGTCAACCAATCACAAGTTGCTTCCAGTTCTATGCAGCCAAATCAAACCCTCTTCAAATTCACAAGTTTGACCTAAATAAGCACCACAGCATAAAAAGCTTCTTTAGAAGTAGGATGTCTAGAGACCTTCTTTAAAATATAAAATAAAATGCAAGATAAAAGGTTTTCATTGGTCAAGTTTGAAAAATTGTCTTCCTTTAGCCAATCACAGTCTGTCCCTTTAAGCCAATCAAAACCACACCTTTAGGTTTGTCCTTAATTAACACAGCCCAGCTGAGTAGCAAAAACTTACAGGAATAGATGGCTGTGAGATGCATTCTGAGGGTTGGGCAAAGGGAAACAAAATTACAAAGGAGAAGGAATAGCAAGGAACAATTAGGGTGGGCAAAGGAACTTATTAATGCTCAGCCATCCTCCTCTAGCTTCAGGAATCTCGCTGTCCTCTCCAGGCCTGTGTTGTTCAGGTATCCTGTAGTTACTGTCTTCTGTCTTCTGTCTCTGATCTGGAAAACGCCATCACAACATCCTCAGCACCTGTAATGACAATGGATACAGGAAAACGTGTGCCACAATTACTTCCTTTAACGAACTGTGGGTAGATGCACTACCCAAACTGCTGTCCTGCACATCCATGACATCAATGGGAAAAGAAAAAGAGGACAGAAATAACCATGTCCTGTGTCTTGTTATTTTTCTGGACTGGAATCTGAAGTGGTATAAACATCTCAACAGTAAATTTAAAATGCTCCTTTGAAAGCTTAAGGAAATAAGTTTGTTTTTAAAGAAAACCGAGAACTCCTTCCTTTCACATATTCTTAAGAAGCAGGATTTAAAAAAAAAAAAAAAAATCATAGGATTGTCACCACAGGCATGTAGAGATAGTATTTTTTTCTGGTTTCATTGCCCTGTAAACTCTGGCACTGTATAAGAGACTTATGGAGCTTCTCTGAAGTATGAGGAACTCAACTGTTCAATAAAATTTGTACTGCGCTACGCATCACATTGTCCTTTTAAAGTGACAGTTAAATGGTCTTTACTTATTTTTACATCTAGATATTCACTACCCTTTGCTTTTAAGAATAAAAATTGTTTTAACAGGCCAGCTGAATGGTTTTTGCTTTTCTTCCCCCCCCCACTGAAAATCACTTAAACAGCCTTTATGAACTAACATGTCTTGAAAACGTTCCATTGTCTAATGGAAGTGCAGCATTTCCTTTTAAACTGAAGGCTTCAATTTGCCCAGGGAACAGACGCAGCTTTGCAAAGTAATGCTTTTATCCTTAGCCTGAAGAAATCTTTTCCAGAAGAATTCAGTGTGTGGACTTTCTCAGTTATCAGATTATTAATTTTTTTCCCTTCAATTGAGGCTATCAACTGTGTATAATCAGCAACAAAACCCATGTCCCCTAAGCACAGAAAGATGTTATTACCTTCCTATAACCATCTCCAAGCCTTTAGAACTCGTGTGGTCTTTCAAGTGGGCATTTATAGCAGAAAGACCTGAATGGCTTGAGAATCATATCTGATACAGGCTTGTGAAGTACATTCCATGCTAAGCTCTCATTCTTCAAAAAGATACCTTGAGATCTTCAGAGAAAAAAAAATAAATCAGCTCTCTGGACTTTAACTATAGAGCGTGGCCCAGCAGGCACTTAAAAAGTAATGTCTTCAGGACAATATGGAAATAAAAATACATCATACGGTATCGTCAAAGCAGTGGTTTAAATCAATCTCTCTAGTCTAGACAAGAACTTGAAAACAACCCCAAAGGGCTGAGTGCAATACTTTTAATTTCTGCAAAAAATCTGATCCCTGAGAAAGTCAGATAAAAGTAAATGCTTCTTTCATCTCTAGATGCTCTAACAGCATTTATCTAACTCATTAGAAACTGAGATGAATCCTCCAGTCACTGTCTATATAATTTCTAAAAATGATTTCCTCCATTCAAATGATCCTTGGTGTTTAAGTGCAACAGATGACTCACAGTGACCGTTTTGGCCTTCATTAATTAATTCAGTCTGCTTGGGATAATTTTGCTTAATAAGTTTTTCTTCAAAGCTTCTATTAAAGGATTAGACAACAAATTAAGGAATGCCCAGAGCAACGCCGCCTGCCTGTCCCACTCAGGTAACTGATCAGCTCCATAAAATTGGATGGAGCATCAGCACGTAGAAATTCTCCAGTCTTTCAGTTGAAGCTTATCAAAAAGCAGATTTCAGCTTTGTGCCCCAAGCAACTTCTGCCTATGCACCTGCATACAAGGGAAAAGAAAAAGCACTAATAAAAATTCCTCATTTGGTATAGTTATATGAATTCCATTTTTCAGTTATCTAATTTGTTCTTTAGTTGTAATATAGAAGGAAAAGTGGCCAAAAAAAAGGGGGAGAAGAGAAGGTTGTAAATTCCCCTTGCTCATATCCCTTAAAAATAAATCAATGCTTATGAAATACAACTACATTTATTTTTATACATTTCACAACTTATTTATTATACATACTCAAAGGAGGAAATATTAACGACCAAGCAGCAGTTTGTTTTTCATATGTAGGACCCATATCTTATAGAACTACATCAAAAAACTGCTCTGATGCTCTCTCTTGCCAACGCTCAGAAGCCCTGCAGTCATCTCCCTTTTCATCTCCTCCACAAACTGTTTTTTTCCTTGATCAAAACATAAATGATATATAGCACTAGGATCCAGCTCTGAATTAACAAGTTGCCATGTTGATTTCTTTTTTCAAATGCATAAGAGCCACCAGCCTCTACAAAAAGAAAGATTTTTATATGCAAGGATCGTGAAAAACAAGTCTATGCTAAAAAAAGGAGGGAGTAAGGACACTTAGAAGTGCTAACAAAGCAAACGCACGTAAAGCATAACCTATGGCACTGTGTTGTCCATGCATCCCCTTTTTTTCCCATGCATCCCTTTAAAGCCGGGGAGGCATCGCTATGTGAGCCCAGAGCAGCTGGAGTAGCCTAGCAACCACCAAATCACAGCTGACGTCACACCAGCACAGGAGACGAGACTAGCTGGATTACTTAACAGATGTTGACTGTTTTCTCGGGGTCTCCCCTTCCCACAGTTTAAATATGGAAAAAAAAAAAAAATTATTACAAGCATCCTTACAGGTTTCAAGCAGAAAAAGGAGATTTCATCCCAGACAATCACGCAACCCCCAGTAACACACAGGTCAGTATTTCTGCCTGTCCCCAACAGTTCCAGCTCTCGGCACTGTTCCTCCGCAGAGCCCTTCAAACACATGACGAGCAGAAATAGCTTTTGGCACAAAGGATGCCGGGAGGGAATTCTGCAGTTCAGTTTTTGGGTTTCACAACCCACACAGCTAGCGCTGAAGAGCAGGTTCACACTCAGCCAGCTCCTCTTCTCATTTTCTAGGCCCGCCTGGCGCAGCTTCAAAACCAGTCACTATCGATAATGGGCTTCTGAGAACTTGCCATTTGCCTGGACTTTGAATAGGAAAAGAGAAGGGAGAATTTCCAGTTCCTTTGAACAGGAAAAGAGAAGGGAGAATTTCCTATTTCTTTGAATAAGAATAGAGAAAAAAAAAAACAGCTTGTCAATACAAGAGAAAAAGCCAAATTTTAACAGTATTCTATTTGGAGGAAGAAGCATGAGTACAATAAAGAATACAGTGTGAAAACGTGGAAAATGCTTGAATACCTGTAGTATTACTGAATTATTATTATTATTACTATGTGCATCCTAAAGGAAGAAGTAGAACAGTGGATGGAGAATGGGTCCAGAAGTCGAGGTTTTGGTCTTTGACAGCCAAAGCTAATAGCACAAGTCACTGTGCAGTACCCCTGTTTTAGCACCAATGGAAATACCAAAACTACATTTTTAAGATTACCTGAATTCGTGAACAAAGCGCATAGGGGTTTTACTATTATTATTGTAACAGCATCCGAGAGCATATTGCCCCTCTGATGTTCTTTAGCACTTTATAATCATGGTTTCCCATATGGTACTTTTAAAATTAAGATGGGCAATCAGTACAAGAACCAAGGTGGGTAGACAATTTAAGGAAAGATAATGAATTATGTTTGAAAGGATAATCATTGGGCTGAAAAAGAAATTATGACTGCATTTCCTCAACAGTTGGCCTTTGCACCAATTTTACTTAATACTTTCATAAGTGATCCTGGAACAGAAAAGCAGTCATCTATTAATGAAATCTGACGGCAATACAAAGTTAGAAAGTTCAGCCAAAACACCAGGGAGCAACAAAACAATATACAGGAACGAACAGGATGGCAGAGAAGAGCAGAGGTGGCTAAAGGGGTTTAGCTATTCATTTTAGAAAGGAAGAAAAAACAAAGATCAAGATTAGAAGTGATATATTTCTATGTCCCATGGTAGTTTTAAACAAGATTAGAAAAGAATGGATTTTATGCACAGTTCTTAACAGTTTTATTTCCTGCTCCCTCCTCCTCAGCTCCTAGTTGGTAGAACCACCCATGTTTTCATTTGCAGGAATCATATTCAAGAGCATTTGCAAGAGCCTCAGGCAATTGCCTTAAAAAAAGACAATTTGGTCTATCAAATAAAAGATACTTGTCTACTTTGAAGGTGGTATTAAGTGGGTGGCTATGCCGTGGGCACAACACCCAACAGAACAACATCTTGCAGTAAAGACTCAGGCCTATGCTGATTTCTTTTATTCCCACATTAAAGATCCAATTTTATCCTTAGTGAGGTGATGCATTCTTACAGAGAGGAAGCCGTCCTTTGCCCAAACAACAGCAGCCACATCGAAAGTTCTTGCAGGTTCTCAAATCTGACACTAGCATGATGTTATGAGTCCAGGACCATCTACTTCACGCCAAAACCGATGGTTCCCAGACAGTGTCAGCCCTTTCAACCCATGTATCGCTGCCCTCCAAGTACTGCACCTCACAGCCTTATTTTATCTTCACTAACAAAAGAGAGAGTTCATTATTCAGCACTTCTCCATTCTCCATCCAGGAGCACTGTTGACTCTTGACTGGGATATGAAAGGCTATAGTATTGCCCAGATCACAGAATGGTTGGAGTTGGAAGGGACCTTGAAGATTATCTACTTTCAGAACCAGTTTGTTCAGGGGACTTGCAAAAAGGGAAGATACCTTCATGTCCATAAGTCAAATAGTTATAATATAATGATGCCACAACCTCTGAAGGGGCCATTAAGTCCTACTGGTTTTATCTGAGCATTTCAATGATCTGAAAACAGAATGGAAAACTTCTCTGCTCAACTGGAGTAAGTGAAAGGGTGCAGTAGGCAAGTGAGAGGGGTACTCTCACCAGTGCTTTCAACCTTCCAGAGGCCACTTGTGGAGCACAATTATTTCTGAAGATATCCTGCAGCAAAAAAAACCTGGGTGACATTTGTCCAGAAAAAGGTCATCTGCATCCACATTTCTCAGCACAAAAGCAGGTTTTGTTCAAGTCCCGCCCTACAACCCAAGCTATCCAGAGCTAAATGAAACCAATCTAACAAGTCTGCTCATTAAGCAATTCTACAGTTGCCTGTGCTCTTGTACAAATACAAGCATTTCCAGAGAATGGAACAGGGGTTTCTATGTGGCGAAAGGAAAGCAGGGATTAAAGTACTAGTGAATAGAGCTTCTGCTGCAGTTGCACTTGGCTCCCACAACGGATGTTTTCTTTCTAATCAAGTGAAAAAAATTAAAAAGCAGAGCACAGGTTATAAAGTTAAGCTGCACGTTGCCAAAAGCCTGAAACTAAGACAATAGGACGGTGAACCACGTTTACTTTTAGCACATCCTTCCCTGAGCTCTGCACTTCCAGTAATTAATGTATAGAACAATAAAAAGGCACACTTATACCTGACCTTCTACGTTCTATACGTAGAACTTCTCTCTCCACAGCCTTCCCTTTTCTGAGCATGCATTTCTACACCAAAACAGACTTACATATACCCAATAAGTTATTCCCCCATCTTCTTTCATGAGCAAAACGTTAATTGCCACAAACTTTCAGACACACAAATACTTCTTCCACTTCTGCCTTACACTTTCCCACCCTCATCCTTCCTAGAAATTAAAAATAATTCTATGCCCTATCTCAAAAAGCAATAGTATCAGTCTTACCCCGCTGCCTTTCCAAAAAATCCTGCTGCAATTACATTCTAATTGCAGTTGTCTGGATTGCTGAATTTAGTAGTTCTTTAACACCACTTGGATGTCAGTCTTAGCAAGCCAAGATGATCTGGAGGGCAAACTACTTTAAGGCACAGCAGTACTGTAGGGAGCCACTGAGCTCAGCACGGGTAACTGCTCATCACCTAAGTTCCAGAAACTGTCACCAAGATGACTGAAGCTAATGCTTTCCACAGCAAGTACTCAGCTGCGGTGACATCAAGGCTGTAGAGTACAAGCTGGACTAAAACCACACTACCTTAACACAAACATGCTAACTGAAGACTAAGATGCTAACTGTAACGGCTGTGATTTACAAGGGTTCTTTGAATGATGAATAGATACATACACCTGATTTGTTTGTAGTCACCTGCAAAATGAATTAAACCTGAAAAGCCTTTAGAGATCAGAAGGTTAAGCCTACCATGAATGTCTGAAGGCTGCCAAATTAAAAAAAAATTCTTTACTTCCCTCGAGATCTTTGTATACACACATTTCTTCAATCACCTCCCAGCAAACTGTTCTATTCTATCTTCTAAACATTAACTTTTCTCTGAAATTTCCAGCATCAGTATCCTAGTCTGGCATTCTAAAAATACACCATGTGCTGCCAAGAGGATGAGCACATTAGAGCTCTTCTTGGGGTAGTTTTATTCTTTTGAACGCAATGCTTGTTTTATCTCCCTTTTTCCACCACCACCCGATATTTCATAAGTACAGTCCCCCTCCCAAACTCCACAAGCAGCCTGGGTTCATTTTTAATGCCCTGCCACCCAGAGAACGTCTGTAACCCAGCCCAGGCATGCGTCTGCATCTCAGCGCTGCCCTCCCTGAGGGACCAGCTTTCCTCAAGAACCAGCACGACACTCCTGTTGCTATAGGAACAAGAGCTGTAATCACCAAGGTCTCGGTATAATTCACATACCACGCTTACTCCCTGCGCAGCTTCCATTTACAGATTTGCCAGAGCAGCAACTTAAAGCCAAGCGCCAGCCTACCATTTAGAAATGTAAATAACTGGCAAACAGGAAATACGGTTTTTTATGCAGAAGATGCTTCTGTGCATATAACTTCCTGAGAGGCATTTTGCACGTATTAAAAATATGCGAGAAAACCTTAATTTCATCATCTCAAGCTGAAGAAACCTAATGAGTCTGAGCTGCGTTAGTTCTTGCTGCAATGCAGGCAAGACAACTAATATGTTAATATCTCAAAACAGCTCATGACTATATCTCCCCTCTGGCATAGATGCTGGTTGAAAAGAGATGCCTTTGGGTTCCTCAGTTATTCTTGGAGCCATAAAAACAAAACAACAACCAACCCACGTATGTCAGCTAAAAAACTCCTTAAGTAAAGAAAAATGCCCTATATTTTGCACTTCCATATAGGTGTTAACAACATTACAGCAATGATCCAAAAATAAAACCACTATAAAAAATGTGAGCATGAGATCAATGTTTAGTCTCTTAATTAATACTAAATTTAAGTATTAAATACATCAGCCTAGAGTTTTATAACTGTTGTTGAGCCTTTCCTGGGTTACCAGGATCTCACCCCCTCTGATAGCAGTTCACCTTTCAATGGATAATAAGATATTTTTAATACATCAGAGAAGCCTCATAACTGCCATGGATCCAGACAGTAGTGTTGCACCAGCTGAAGAACAGAACAGGTGAACAGGCCAAAGCATTAATAAAAATAGCTAAAGTATGAGGCTATGAACGGAATCCAGACATCTGCATTGCCTCTATGTTCCTTGCTCTTGGTGGACTACAGCCCGTGAAACAGCATCTGTAGATAGGTGTATCAAAAGTCAACACACTCTGGGACTAAGCACTTCCTGAGATTCTGGAATACAAAAAAAAAAAAAGAGCAAATAGGGCTGGAATTGAAAAGAATAATAAAACCAGACTATTTTAAGACTGGAGTCCACGTTCTTGTGATTCAAGATCCCTTCACAGATCTGTCGCTCTAATATAGGCTGTGGCTATGAATGTGAAGAGCTTAGAAAGATCTGCACTAATGTCAACTTGGTATCTGCTTTAGAGAGCCCTGGGCCTACGTCACCGTTACCTGATTTACGCAAAGATATCCAGTAATGCAATCAGAACAACTTTGAGCTTCCTGTCGAGAAAATAAGATTCACTTGAACAGTATACAATGTAGGTGCTTTCAAGAGTGAAGGCGTTCTAAATGTACATTTCAAATGTAAATGGAGATCTGTAAACAACCCTAAATCACAGTGATTTCATATGTCTGAACTGATACATTCCTTTTGAAAGCAAGATGAGAAATAAAAAGATAAAGAGTTTAATTTCTCCTCTTCCTATAAAAATAAGCACAAGCTGAAAGGGAGTCTTAGACTTCAGGCTTGCTTAAAAATGACTGAGATATTCTAAGATGCTTTGATCAAAATTAGCAATTAACTTCTATTGCTGAACCCAAAGACACTAAGCAGAGTATCTTGGAGGAAGGTTAAACGCCAATAAGACTGTTATTAACAGTGGCTTGCTGAAGGTTTATGGCACAAGAACTTGAACTCATCGGGGACAAGTGTAAACTTCTTTCTTCAATGTACTGTCACATTGGTGCAAATATCTGTTGGACACGTAGGTTGCAGTGACTCCCTGTGGTCAAATAAATAGGCCCAACAAAGAACCTGACAGATCTTTATCAGAAGCCATAGCAGGGAGCACCATACAGCGATAAAGCTCAGCAGTCGTGCCCCAGGTAATTACTAGGAGGCCACCAGCCAGCTGAAAAAGAAAAGCACAAAAATTGTACTAGAGGACATGATACACTTAGAAAATTCTAGATCACCCATCCTCTATACTCTCCTTAAAAAAAAAAAAAAAAAGAATGAAAGAAAGAAAGAAAGCGACCTTCCAGTAATTCTGGAGCCAGACTAGAGAATTTTTTAAGTGACACACAAAAATCTGCAGGTCTATAACAAAGCTTTTAGAGTGCTAAGGCCAAGAATTTCATTCCCTTTTTTGGCACAAAATGGGGGTATGAAATCAGCTTTGTGTCTTTTGTGTGCCTGCTGGAGGAAAATGACTCTAAAGATAGGTCCGGGACAAGTCAGGCTGAGAGCAATCTGTCCTACTATGGGAAGAAAAGATTGTGAAATCCACTAACTCTTTGTAAGTTACTCCTTAAATAACCAAAGTTTTAGTTCTTGTGTAAGGCAAGTTGCATAAAGGCAAAAAAAAAAGTCCTCCAGAGGAGATTCAATGAAAACAGCAGAAAAGTAGGGAAGAAAATTCCTTAAAGCAATCTTGAAGGACACAAAACATTTAAGTACCTCAGTGTGTGGACTTGGTAAGGGGTTTTTCAGCACAAGGTAATGCCATCTAGTGGAGACAGAATCTCCCTTAAGATGACAAATTGGGTACCTCTGCAATTTGTATTTTCTATTTCCAATCATTTCATTATCAACCCTTCGTGTTTCACCAACATCAGGAGACAAAAGGTACAGCCAGACAGCAATGATTGCTGCTGTGTCAGCCACCACGCCTAAAAGCAAAGAGGAACATTACCATAACTGACTGTTAGAGATCTGGAGAGATTTCTAAGGAAACCAAAGTCCTGAGCAATAGCTTATAGTTGCTTCTGTCTATACAGCAAGCTGCAGCTTCATCTTTCTCCAAAGGAAGAAGGATTTTGCTGGTTTTCTTCATTTTCATTTGTTCTTCATGCTATTCACTATGTAATTTGGAGAAATGGCATATCTGAATATGGAAAGAACCAACATCCTTTCCCACCACTCTAAATATTGAACAATTTTCTTTCTTTGTTCTTTTTTCCCCTACTAAGAAAAATCTTAATGGTCAGACCAGCAGTTTAATTATAATTTGGGAAGACTGAAGGTAGATTGTGGGGTCAAATCTCCCAGGAAAGACAGCAGTGTCTCAGATTAGATCAAAGCAAGCATCAACAGAGAGAACTTCACTATGGTTGAGGTTTTTAGAATCATCAAGAACTTTAAGAAAATGGTGACAGAAAGAGATCAGTTAGTGTCTGTTCAAATATGGGATAAAGACAACTTTTTGAACAATGTATGAAGCTCTTACATTTCCTGTATTGCGTGATTAGCGAGTCTAGAAACAGACTAAGTAACTGTTGGTCTCTCTTTTGATTACATTTAAAAGTTAAGTCAAAATTCAATTTTTTGAGTCTCCGAAGTGAGAAAAATGTAATTTTGCAAATAACAAAACCAGACAGTTTAGACAAGTTAGATGAAGCTGTGTGGGAGCACAGCCGTACAAAGTACCTGTATCCCCTGGCTGGTCCTGTGATTTTATTATCTCTTCTTTGCCAAACTCAGCATATATTTCCACTGTGAGAAATGTAACTATTTTAGGGATAACGCTGACAAATGCTAGCTCCAACTAAGACAGTCTTTCTTAAGTGAATATGTCTACCTCCGTTTTTGACAAGAAACCAGCAAATTTTTACTTTAGACTGGCAGAAAAGTTAGAGAATTCTGAGCCAAAATATATGAGTATATTTATCTCCATCAGACCCTGAGCTATGTGAGGAATGAACACACAGGCTTAAAACCAACGAGCAAGTTTGTGCAGGTTGTGTTTCTAATGGTTTTCTAAATGTCTTAGATCTATATTAAATTTCTGCTCAGCTCAGTTCTTTCTGGCATACAAGTCTGACAATACTTCTTCAATACCAAATCCTACATTATGAATGCGATCTGGCACGAGGCCCAAGAAGGGGAGGAAACAAAGATTCAGGTTCAGAAGTGATTAGTCAATTCAGAGCAGTGCCACACAATTGTTCACCAAGACTTCCGCAAAGAATTCCCAAAAGCAGCACATACTTTATCCCCTTAAAGGGAATCTAAACAAACCAAAGCAGATTTGTAAACTTATTTCACATCTACTGCCCCTGTCGGGGAATTATGTTGTGCAAATTAAAGAAATGCAACATGAAGCAAATTCCTCCAATTGCTTGCTCTGCTGAACATTGCACTTCCACATTCATGGAAATGTGAGAAACAAAAGATGTTATTAGATGAGTCCTTTTTATTTTGTGAGAAAAGTGTTATCAAGCAACTAGAGTCACAGTAACTAAATTATCATAGAATGGTTTGGGTTGGAAGGGACCTTAAAGACCATCGAGTTCCAACCCCCCTGCCCTGGGCAGGGACACCTCCCACTAGAGCAGGTTGCTCAAAGCCTCATCCAGCCTGGCCTTGAACACTTCCAGGGATGGGGTAGCCACGACTTCCCTGGGCAACCTGTTCCAGTGCCTCACCACACAAATTGTTTTTGTACTGTGGAAATCTGTATCTACTTTACATCTTATTTTGTTATAAAACTCACGGTTTGAAGCGTGCAAAGAAAGTGCTTGCCACCCCCAGTCTTGTTCCTTTGTAAGCACACATGTCCAGTTTAAGAATAAATCAAAAATTTAGATGAAAGTTGTCTTATACAGATGATCCACACTGAACACAGTCAGACACACTCAAAACTAGAGAGATCTATGCATACCTGAAGTTAACTTCACAACAAATCAATCAGGTTAAAATTTATTTACATTTAATATGTTATGTAGAGTAGGAAGCTATATACATGCATTTAGTTCAAAGGACTCTGGCCATTAATGTTTTGAGTTATCAGGGAGAATAAGATGTTTAACAGTGCTCTTCATCCTACAAGACTGACTTTACCTGGTGAAATAAAACCACCTGTTGAACAGTCCACTCTAGTTCTCTTCCAAAGATATAGCAGGCAATGACCCACAGATCCCAGATTACAGGAAGGGCTTAAGTGGGCGGTACAGTATTACAGAAATACAGGACCCTAAATTTGCTATTTTCTGAGCCTGTTCTCACAGATGAAATGAACACAAGGCAAACAAACCCAGTACTCACCCTGATCAATTGAGTGTTGAGGAAGCTGGCTAAGTTGGCTATTCACTACCCCTGCATACGTGCGTAAGAACTCCTCTTCGCTAGCAGTCAGCTGGAAACATACAGAGAGACAGCAAAAAGGAAAATCAAAAAAGACTGAAGACATTATCTCCCACTTCCCAATAAGAAACATCACAGTTGCCTCTATCCTGCTCTTCAGCAGTTCAATCTGACTGTTATTTGTGCAAATGATACCCCCAGCAAGGACACAGCAGCAAACTGGAACATCATGCACTCATGGAGAGACTCAAAGTAGCCTTAAACTAGTTGCTTTATTTTGCTGTTTTTCCAATAATTAAAACTTTACTGTATGTAGAGAAATGCTCAGATGCTCAGATTTAGTTTCAGGCACCACAAGCCTCATAATATTTAAACAAAAGTCAGTTGTGTTTAACTGCAGATAATGGTTAAGTCAATGATTGCTAAAACAATTCAGCAATAAAACCAGACCATCACCTGCCCACTCCAGTAAGCGCTATCCCAGTCACTACAAAATTGTGTGGAAAGCCACAAAACATGGGCAATGACAGCATATCTTACATTTGATCCCATCTTCCTCAGCATGAGCAGGACTCTCACTTTCTGCTGAATATACATCTCCTCCGGACTCTTTCCGGGGACGCCCTCACGGTTCATTCCCCTCCTGCCAGCTCCTGGATTTCCTGAAGATAGATGAGAAAAAGACAAACTCAAATAGGCAATGGGGTATAATAGTAAAAGTTTCATTTCCAAACTATCTATTTTTCACCAGTGGGCAGAGCACTTAACCTGGGAAAGTAAGGAATCAGATGCTAAATCAAGAGAAATCCTTAAAAATGTGAACAGCTCAATGGGGCGTTACATATGCAACTGAAACATTCAAAGAGGCTGATGTTCACATCCCTCCTAGCTCATTATCTGTCGTTACACTACGGCATGAGCAGAAAAAGACAATTCTAACAACTAGATGAAAGAATCACACTGACAGAAGCGTCTGTGGTTTCAGGTTTTTCCCATAAATAAGCACAACCAGTATGAAAACAGGACGCAAAATGCACAGCCATTAAGCCTGCAATGGCTACACAAAAGCTGGATGATCTCTCAACTCTTACATCTTTCTGCTCTCTCTTTTATCCTATCTGTATCGCATAAAAAAGCCCCCTGAACTTTTACAAAAGTAAATACAATTTATAAAACTGTATTTTTACAACTTTTTATTGTCTTTTTGGAGACAAGGAAGAGTTAAGAGAAGCAGGGAAGCAGTAGAGTTTATCATCCTTTTTTCAGATCATTTAAAGGCTGAAGTTTTGCTTTTCTGTTTTAATAAAAACTAATTACGTTATGGAATAAACAGACTATGCTATCTGAAGTCTATAGCACAGACCACGATTATACTTTGTTGTCTAAGTATTTGGTAATTATTTAAGTTCCACGTTATTTAAGGGTGTTTACCAAGACAAAAAAAAAGCGCTCAGGCATACTCTTCAGCTACTATTAATAAACATGCTCCAAGATAATTTTTAAGTCAATAGTAGTAAAAACATTAACTTCAAATAATACACCAGTACAGCAGCGTAACAAACTAAACTAAGCTCTCAGAAGTACTGTGCGTTGGAGAAATGTAACCCCTATTAAGGAATCTGCAGATGGAGGTGTAAACCAGCCACTCCTCCACCACGCACAGCTCAGAGAAGCAGCTCCAGAACAGTTCTCCAATTAGTTTTATTTCACAGAACTGGGTCTGGTCCTGTATTAAGCTATAAATCTGCTTTCCTGAACCTTAGTAACCAAGGGAATGCACCACACACGGGTCGTGCTTAGTGAAGCTTGTACCACAGCAGTTCAAACACACTGTTTTCTGTGTAATGTTTTCCTGTAGTCATTACCAAACTCTCCCCTCTCCTTATTTTCATTAGTACTTTTAAGGGAAAGTAATCTGGGTGTGGAAGCAGTTTAAAATTACACATAGTCCCTCCTGAGTGAGTCAGAAGCAATGCAAACTTCAGTAGCAGCTGCTGGGATAGGCTTTACCACCCACATAGCTCAGCATGAAGATAAGAGTGGGTAAAGTGGAGAAAGCTCCATCACCAGTCCTCCTTGCTTAAGTTTCCAGTGGGAAGATTTGCATTATGCTCATTTCCTATAGATGGAAACCTGCAACCTGTAAGCGTGCAAGGTGATCATGTTTTTTGGCTATCATCAGCAAATTGCTTTTTGAAGAGGGAATAAAACAGTCCCAAGTTTTTGTGTAGTGTCAACTAAAGTAAGCAGATTGGATTATGTTACTAAGCGCATACTCCCCAGGGCAACTTACTGAGTGCTGACAAGTGATGTCAATAGTGAGATAATTAATAAAACAAGACAGTGAACCAGAGACATTAAGTTATGCATACACAGAGATTAATAAAACAATAAACGCTTATCAAGACACCAAGTAAGTCTGAAAGGTTGTGACTGGTTCTTAGTATTATACTAATACGTACTTTTTTCTTTTTTCCCCATTTTTTTTTATTTAATACTGTTACTTGAAGAGGGAAAGTGCTCTACAAGTAGCCAAAGAAATCAATTTAGAAAAGAAAAAGTACAACAGCACAAACCTGAGATGTGGTAACACACCTACCATTTATAAATGGAACAAATTATATGGGATATCTATCAATAGGTGGCACCACACACAAGCACCAAGAAAACGCCTCAGCTGCCCCCATGCCAGCTAGGGAGACCACATTTCAGCATTCCTCTACACATCAGATATAACTGGAGATCTGTAGTCTATACACGTCATTATTCATCATTTTCCATTGTAATAGTCTTCCAGTAGTTTATTAATTTTTGAAACTTTAAAAAGGGGTGATAGAAATTCCTGTCTAAACCTGGTTCTTCTAAAATAAACTTCAGCCAAGATGGATTTATCATGAGGCTACCTATTTGAAAAGAAGGATCCAAATACTAAAGCCTGCCCCTTCAGCAGCGACTGCGTCACGAAGTTAGTAGGCAACATGGGGGAAAAAACCCACTCAATATCGCTCAAAAGCTACCAAAATATACGTACAAATACATTGAATTAAGATTACAGAGCAACAACGATTTACCCTTCATACACTGCACAATTATTTTGGGCAACAGCCTCAGCCACCACAGCTTTTCCTACTTGCTGACATCAAAGTAGAAAGACGAAGTTCTCAAGACAGTCCTGAGACCCCAGCACGAAAAACTTCACCACATCTCTGTTCCTCTTACACAAAGCTTTTATAAGACACCATTTAGGATGACAATGGTACCCAGCATATATTACATCAGGAAGCGTGCAAAACCACTTGCAGAGCTACACAGCACAATCCACCTTTATTATGAAAATATTAAAAATATAAAAAAGTTTATTAAATATAAAAAAATTATTAAAAATATAAAAAAGTATTTATCAAATTTGCTTTCCCAAGAAAGCTACATTAATATGTTACACATAACAAAATGTTACTTAAGCAGAACTTCCCTAACCCTGCAATTCTTTCTGGCACATAGATGAAGTTGTCGTCCCCCCATTCCCAAGCAATAAAGCAGCAGAACTTTCCCTGCCAACGTACCTGCTTCTAAAAACCACAGAAGATCAGATAACCCACGTGTTCAGGCCCGATTAATGATCCTGGCTGGAAAAAATGTATGAGGAAACTGCCCTGTGAAAACAAATGAGCAAAGCATTACAGAAATATACAAAGCTGAAAACCAGAAAGACCCTTCATTCAATGTACTTTGAATCACAGTCTGCTTTAGAACACAGTCTAGCCAAAATTCCTAAAAGTGTAGGCTTATCTGGAGTTTGTAGACCCTTTTTATTTTTAAAGAATAAGTTTTTTAAAGGTCAAGCCATTCTTCATCTGCAAGATTTACACCCTGGCCATACCAATGCCATTCCCAATCACTTGAGAATGGAATGCATTCAGGCTTTGCATTCTTTAAGAACCTTTCAGCATAAAACCCAACTCCCTGGAAAAACCAATAAAGGTTGTGACATGTAATTTATTCTAGTAAAAAAACTAAAATAGGCATAAGCTTACCAAAGATTTGAGGAAAACTAGAAAGAAATGTAAAGCATGCTGATTTTGACCAAAATTATTGTTTTGAACCATGCATATGTTATCTGAATATAGCAATTGCAAAAACCAGCTGGAAAACCCTCTGCATGGAATTTTCAGACCAAGCGCACTGTTCAGTCAGCTAACACTTATAGACTTTTTTTTTTTTAAGACTTGTGACATATTTCTGAACATATTTTAGAACTGACACCAGGTATCAGGGCATGGTAAGAATTTATAACTCTTCCTACCCATCACATTAGGCTCTAAGACAAGCAGCTCAATCTCACAAATGAAGTGACAGTTCAAGCCCTCTGTAAGGTGCAATGAAACAAGTGCCTGGTACTCAGGACAGCATCACAGCTAGAATCATGTAATTAATGGAATAAGTTGCTGTACTTAATTAAAAACTTCTGATTAGGGAAGATACACATACCTGCGCCATTTACTAATAAAGTCCAGTTTAAATTTACAACACATACTTTTTTTTTTTTGGGGTGGTCAACAAGCGAAGGCAGACCTAGAGCAATTCAATTCCTTTCATGGCTGTTCACCACCACATGCAGATGTTACCCACAGGGAAACCAGACAAGAGTAGCTCAAATTCCTCGACTGTTCTGTACCCTGGGTTTATCAGAGAAATGCTGAACCCAAAATACCTGCTACCATCACCCATAGGTTCTCTACAGTGCGTCTTACTAAGAAATGCTGGAAGCAGCAGAGCTTTATCAATGGCGTAAAAGAATCATTTCACCTCTCCAGGGGAGAGAAATTGCCTGCTCTGAAAGGATTATTTAAGCCCTACCTCACTAATTAGCTCCCACTGTTCTTGCCCTCTAAATATGCAATGCAGTCCCAAGAAAGATTATCTACAGCACTGACAACAGGACCATTTGCAGTAACTAATTGCTGTTCTCATTTCTATGGACTTCAAAGACACCCCCCCATCACCACCACTGTACAAATACTCACCACGCAACTGTGCGAACTCCTTCCTAAAGGAAAAGGTTAGAGCATGGGAGGTAACTGCATCTGAGACACGGTTCTGTCCTACTGACAGCAACAGCATATTCATAGCGACCATAAAAATTCCCCATGCACACCCCAAATTAAAAATAATATTAATCTACACATTTGTTACATTTAACACCAAATACAAATGAAAACAGAAAGATCAAATGTCTTCCTAACCCTGTAAATTCAGAGGAATTCAGCTGAGAACCAAAACAGCCTCCACACAGCCCTTTTCCACGACCAGCCAGAAGGCTTATACCATAGGCAGGCTCCCTTTCAAGCATTAGTCCGGTGGAACATCAACTTGCACACCAGAACCTGAGAACTTCTCTGCTAAACCACAAGGCATATCCTCTGAATAACAAGCACCTTCACTGCTGAAGGCTCCAAAAATGACTGGAATAAATAAATAAAAACATAAAACAGGCTTCATTACTTTTTCTTAAAAATGTGAGAACAAATTAAGACTAAAAAGCCTGGTGACCAGTCTGAAGTCACAAAAAGGTTTTCCTACCAACTCCTTCCTATCTATTCCAAACAGCAGCCCACACCTCCAACGTTTTCAACTGCACATCAACATTTCCACATTCATCCCTAACGAACCCTAAGAAATAAGATCTAAAAATAATTTGCAACTGTGTATTTTGGGGATGGGAGGGAAGAAGTGCAAAATACAAGAAAGAGTTTAGCAGGACAGCTGAGGAACAGCTGAATCACTGCAGGCACGAGTTCTGCTCACAGTCCTAACAGCCCCAGCTGACCTGTGTGCTACACAGTGATCCACCCTGAAGCCGTTTCCAGGTCAGGTAATTCTTTGCCTCAGCTGCAACTACCAGCTCCGAATTCTCCTTCTTTGCTCACCTACACCCACCTTCTTCTATTCCTGCAAGGTCAGAACATTGTTTATTTTGCCTATGCTCAGTTACAATCAAAATTATTCTTGTAAGTGGGCTTACATTCCCAGCCAGGATTTAAGAACAGCTAAAACCATGCAAGGTCCTTTACCATGGAAATGAAAGGAAAACTATTCTAAGCACAAAGACTCCAATTTCCATCCATCCTTATCCTTCTACTTCCTTACAATGGTTTACGCTTGGTCCAGAGATTCTTACAACAAGTATTTTTTAATATACAGAAAAAAAAACTTAAAAGCAGTGAACTTCAGAGATGTCCACATGGGAAACGGAAAAAGGCCAGAGCCTTCGCTTTAGTTTCTATCACTTAAGAGATCATACTGCTTCCCCAAACATTGCTAGCTTAAATGAGTTTCAGCTAAAACGCAAGGCACACTAACTGAAAAGAAACCTGTTTTTAAAGTAGGTGTCAGTGAATTACAACAGAATGAGGAAACTGAACCAGCATCAGGATGCTACATGCCAAACGCAGGATGCTGGCAGCTGTATGTCAGCTGATCAGCAAGGATAAAAACAAATTTTGCACATCCCATACATCATAAGCAAACTTCTACCAACAGCACTAATGAATCCTAGTGTTTGTAGATAAAAAAATAGAATAAATTTATTTACCTATTCTTGCCAGATTTATTATATTGTATGAGAAACATTTCCTGAAAGATAACATTTCAATCTGTATTTTCAGCCCAAAAAGCCAGATGGGGAGATAGAAAAAACAAGAACTGCCGTGTAGCGGACTGAAGGAATCCCCACAACAGTCACAGAACTAAACTGGAAAGCTCTTCGTTCAAAGGAACGAACAGCCAGAGCTACTCAGAAGCCCAGTTACACGTCCACTGATACTCACTGGCCTAAGCAGAGGAATACTGGCATCTCAGCTGCATTTCTGGTAATTTTATCCTGAATTACCGGCGCTAAAGGAAGAGATGCCAAAGGCTGATGAAGCCCTACAGAACGCGCTGTTCCATCGAGTCTGGAACTGGTCTCTCCAGGTACGGGCGAGGCAGATGCGTGAAGCCAACAGGGAAATTGGGCTGCCAATATCTTATCTATCTTGCAGCCAAGCTGGTTCTGCTCCCCAATGCCATTATTCAATTCCTTTCTCATGAAAATGACTAACCTGTGCTGTAGTTTTAATCTGAAATGATTACATTCTTCACTAAACTCTGTTAAAAGACTAAATCCTACAAGTTTGTCCTTCTGCACCCAACACACTGCAACTGGACATAATTGGGTCACCTAATTTTCCCGTGTTTGGCAGGCATAGGGAATGAAATTTAGTTCTCATTTATTTTTAATACAATTCACAAGACAGAATAATAAATGAGAAAGATCTATGTATCACAGCCAAAACTGCCAGCCCAGCTGGCAAAAAAATTTGAGTTTAAAAACATTCCTTGCCTTTCCCGAGCAGCAGAGGAGGTTGGTCAGCAGTGGAATGGGAAAGCTGTCCTGTTCTTTGGCACTTCATCCCCCTGCGGTGCCTGCCGCGGTGCCAAACCCACCTCTCGTGCTGGGGAAAAAGCACGCACAATCCCGTCCCCTCGGCAAGAGAGAGCGTAAATATCATGCAAAACACACCAGGTTGAAGTTATACTTCCTAGCAAGGCAGTTAAGTCGGAGATGAGAAGAAACTAGACGTGGGTTTAGATCCAGAAGATGTGGGTATGCCTACGTCAAAAAACAGCTGGGCTACTTTACAAATATGTTATCGAAAGCGATTAACTATTTTTAACTTTTCCACTAGTATTAAGAGATGGTTCCCTCCTCTCCACACTTGGCCTGAAAAGTTTATAATGAAAATACAATATAATCCTTCCCAAAAACGAACTAAGACACTATACCAACTTACTCTTCAATTACTGACGCTGGACACAACAGCACAGGACATAATGAAAAAATATTGCTTCTGCAATTAGCTCCCCCCTTCTTTTTTCTTAACTAGATTTAGAACATCAGCTACTATGTTTTCACTTTATAAAAAACACAGACAGGAGAAATCTGTACTCAAAGAGTTCAACTACTCTGTTTTATGAACAGATGGAAACTCCTAAGCTCCTAAGGGAACTCAAGCTCACTGGAAAGAACTGTTTTGACTGAATGCTTTCAGAAGAAGGATTCCAACTCAGCAACTGAAAATGACAGTATTTCCCTCACTTCCGCCCATACTCTTACCAATTCAAAACCTGGAAGGGCTTCTCTGCTGGACAATGCCACAGATGGGTTCATAACAAAGAACTTCTAAATTACTCCGACTCCCCTCCCACAATCCCTTTTTAAAAAAAAAAAAAAAAACCTGAAAATTTTCACATCCTAACAGGAATAAAAAAACCCACTAATACTTAAATATCCCGTTTAATTTTAAAGACAACCTTATTTAATGCAATGCGAAAGCAACACGAGCTTTTGTTCCTTCAAATTACATACTTCCCCCAACACTGTAGTCCTCTGTAACGCTGCAATTCCTGCTAGGGAATTTTCACATTTCACTGCTATGGGAAAAAACGAAGCGAAATGGAAGAATTTGTACAGCCTAAATTAAGAAGGAAAAAAAAAAAAGGCAGTAAACTGTCAGTAAATGTGAGTAATATTTAGCAAAGTTGGTCTTAATATTTTAGGGTACTTATAGCAACCATCTGGCAAGCTTTTTAAAATGTAAATCATAGTTGACTACCTCTTTAATATCATGTATCATTTCCAGTTATAGCCAAAAGAAATTCAACAGGAGTTAGTTCTACAATGTGGGGTGGTTTTTTTTCTTGAATCTGTCTGGTTCTGTTCAAGGCAGCTAAAAACCTCAATTAACGGGACAGGATTGTAAAAGCTCAGATAAGGAGTTATGGTGAATAAAACCAACCGCTGCAGGTTTCCTTTGCGCTACACAAATTGAGTTAACAGCCAGCGTGAAGAGGTCCCTTTAGCTCCACGACATCATTATCCAAGGTTAAGCTATTAGCCTCCTCAGTTCCACGATGGAGTACTTCAGTGGTTAAAACACGGTCACACTGGGAAGCTTGTCAAGTGCAAGGAGATGCTGCACCTTTAAGCCTTGTTAATTTGCAGATGACATTTTACAGAGAACAGCTAGAGCCCTAAAAACCTTCCAAGCTGGAGCCTGAAACCTGAAGTCAAAACCCTGCTACAAATTTTCCTCTAATTCAGTCTGACTCATGACCTTCAGTCACAGGCAGCTGGAGACTGGATTAATTCCCATCTCCAGAGGGATACGACAATGAAGAATTCATAACAGCTACCTATTTATAGGTGAACAGTGAGGGTTGAAATATTTAATGTGAGGATTTCTGTCTTCATTTCTATGCTCAGTTTTACCTTTTAGCTGACTTTAGAATCTGAACCCCAGTGTCAGATTTTGGTCAATTTACAGCTGGAACTCCAGATGCAGGTTCGCATCTCTTAAATGTTAGATTTAATTTTTTTAACAAAACAGTACAGCCTTTCCTCTTGAAGAGTGATGAGAAATAGCCCAAAACACTGCCATTTAAAGATGAAAAAAAAAATCTATAAAAACAAGCAGGTGGGTTTCTTTCCAGTGCTGGATCACCTTTCAGAATTTCAAAAAAGACTTCAAAAGTAGTAATGAAGTACATTCAAAAATGCTTCCCAATACACTAAACCAGTTCTTACATCAATGATCAAGCTAACTGTAAAAAATAAAACAAATCGTACCATTATAATCACCACGTTTATGAAAATTAATGCTTGCCTCCTGACCTTCAGACACACACAAACCAGGTAGGTTTTTTTTAGCAGCAATCTCTCAAGGCAAAGAGCTCTCCATGTCTCGTACACTTAAAAGAGGTTTTAGGGTAGTTCATGTCAGTCAACTTGAAGCCTCTGAAATTTAATGTAGTAACAGCAACAAAACCTTAAAAAAGGCTTTCATTTCACAAAGGTATTCACACTTCAAAGAAGAATTTGTCAAAAATTCTTTAAAAAGGTGACAAAACTCAGTCACCTGAGTGAGCTACAGCACTTCATACACAAATCCTATCCCACTCAAAGAAACAATTCTGAAAGAATATTGCGATACTTTACTCAAGATTGTCTCCAACAACCGGACTGACGAGTGCTGCTCTTGTCCTCACCACCAGCGGGGTTCACAGAGGCTCCTGTGCCTCTTCCCCTATTTATAACAAAGCTACAAATCCTCCTGACAGGAAATTGGGTGCTAATGATAGATAGCCAATGATGTTAACTACCAGGTATCCCACACAAGAATTACTGCTGTAAAAAAAAATAAAAAAGTGTTCATGTCCCTCATCAAAACCAAACTGCATGACAAAGCTTTCTATGGATCTCTTCATCAACATTCTGCCTTTTCAGAAACAGAAAATGAAGTTTCCAGCAGATAGGCAAAACAAATTTGAAATGCTTTTTCCTTCTTCTTAAGAAATTATCTTTATTTTCATAGATGGATTTTAACTCGAATCATAAACCAGTGAAAAAAAACAGTAAGTAAAAATTTTATCAACAGCTTACAGGAATCAACAAATTATTTTAAATAAATCTATCCCATTTTATATGGTAGGTGTGTACACATTGTACAAATATGTACCATATAACACCTCCACCTATGAAGTATCACCTTTTTTGACCATTAATTATTGACACCAATGACAGAGCAGCACATGTGCTCTATGATCACTGCAGAAACTGAACCAAAGCCAATACGCAAACACACAAGAGAGAGACCATTAATTGTGGTCACTTCGTTTCTCGCAATGTCAATCAGCTTTATGACCAAAGTCATGTTTTCAGAGACGCTCTGTAAGAAGTGGTAATGCTGCACCCCTGGTCCTTTGAAGACTTATAGATCATTAGCATTAAAAGTGGCCTTTACTGAAGAGTGCCATTTATATGACAGAAACTAAACTCAACAGGCTAAAAAATTAACACAGGGGACACGAACACCCTACGCTCCTGAAGCATAAACACTGATAAAGATTTAGTTGACTGTAGAAGCAAGCAATTGGTTCCGTTTTCATAATGAACCTAAAATAAGCCTCCACAGAGTCCAATATCAAAACTGATGCAGGTGTGTGTGTATGTGCCGAAGGTGCAGGAGGTTTTTTCTGCCTTCAGTAATTCGAGTGGCTTGAAATGGAACAGGAAACAGAAACGTGCATGAACAAGGTCACATTCAGAATTACCAGCAGCGCTAATGGAGAAACACTTCAGTATTTGGTATGCTTCCAACCAAATTGTTTCATTAATACTGCATTGGTACTTAGATTTTTTACATTAAGCTGCCTTGAAATTAAAATACGTTTAGTACAAAAATTTGATGTTTCAGTCATCCGTAACAAAAAGGCAAGTGACACCACTAACCAATCACAAACCACTGCAGAACAGCCTGAAGTCAGAATGGGCCAAATTCCAGTAACTATCTGTAAGCAGTTAAAATAACAATAACATTTAATTCCAGTTTACAAGGATGCAGTAAAAGCCCCCAAAAAACACAAGTACCATATTTGGAGTTGAACTGCCTGTGGTCTAGTGACCAACTTCTCAGCAGCTTAAGCACTGCATTGTTATATTTAACCAGAAACGGCAGAGAGCGTGAGTAATGCCCACTGGAAGGGCTTCTCTCCGCTCCACCATTATATTTATAGGCGTTTCTTGGGTACTCACCCACAGAGTATCTCCCTACGGATGCCCAGCATATTAGAGATAGCTTGCAATACAAAACGTGACCCACGCTGCCCTGTAATTTATACTGACATCTGAACATCATTAATGCCAGATCATATACATTTTTGCACTGAAAATGCCTACAGATCTTTTACAGTCAAGAGATTATGGTTAACTAGATTTTTTTTTTTAAGCAATTAAGACACGAGCTGTTATTAGGTTGGTGACTACTTAGCATTTTAATATTTTGCAATATTCTATCAAAGTACAGTGGTAGGACCACAGACTCTTAGATTAATAGCTCTTGACTACCAAAATTGCCTAACCATTGGACAACATGACATATTGTTGTGGCCTCGTACATCAATAAAGCTTGCTGTAAAATAGTGATAAATACAGCCCTTAAGACACCTACTTATCTTGCCTCTTTAGAGAAGGAAAAAAAAAAATTTAAAAAATCTTCTGTGGTGCTTTCCCCGTGAGTGCTCTGCATAACCCAAAAAGAAAAGCGGGTTCAGTTGTGAATCAATGTATGCTTAAGTTTTTTAAACTATTTAGAGAGGTATTTTATTAATAACTCTTGCTGAAAGTCAAACTAAGAATTAAGGGCTATTTGCTAATATGAATATACTCCTTGATCATCTTTTTTTGCACTAATCACAGCACAAAACCTTTGCCTCCCGAGTGATGTATTAGGACCATTAATATTATTGGATGATATGGGCAAGAGACCCTTGCTCCTAGGCCTTCATACAACAATACTCCTTGAGAACTTTCCTTGGTAGTGTTTCATAAACTGGTCTAAATTTCTGTCTTAATCATACATGCAAAAGTCTGACACTTCCTTTCCTCTCTGAAGGACTTACTAGAATCAAAAAGCACAAGAACAGGATTTTTGTTACCTTCTTTAGGTCAGCAAACAAGACCGTGCTGCAAAGTTATCTGATGGAGAGAGGAGGAAGGAAAAAAAATCCTTGGGAATTTTAGGAGATTTTTAACGTTCACAAGTTTAAAACAAATTCATAATTACACACCGATTTTGCCAAAGACATTTTGCTTTCCATAGTTTTTGGTAAAGTAGGATTACAAGAAAGGAAATCTTGCTTTCAAGAGCTTTCCTATTTGTCAGGAAAAGGGATGCAATTTCCTTCCTCCCTAGCCACAATTTTGAATGTTACCTTAATTACATTAGCCCTGAACTGTGAAATAAACCTGTCTGAGGTCATTGGTTTGACAGCACGGATCTCCTTTTAGCACTGCTGTACAAACAGACACACACACAGGCTGGAGAGAAATCAACTACTGACTGCAGAGGTTTTTTTAAGGGTTATATCAAGCCCCAATCAGGGGGCCCTGATATATATCAGCCTGGATCTGATTAATTTCAGAATACAATGAAAACTGGAAGAATCACAGGCAAACCCAAAAATGCACATATGTTAAAGGCAACCATGTTGAGCTACATGGAAAACGGTATGAGGAATTGCATGACAATTTTGATTTATTCGGAACTCAACACTAATGAAGTGAAACACTTAAAACTGATTGCTTCAAGATCTCCTATATACGTAAAATTCAGTGCATTTACACGATAAATGGCCATTGCTCCCCTGAGAATGGGAGCATCTCCAGACAAAATAGTAACTATTTGGATTAATCCAATTCCAATATATACCAACAATAACAAAGGGTGTTAGCCCAGAAACCATTATCAACAATGCTCGAGACAAGTTATAAATACTGTAAGATTCCAGACGACTTCAGGAAGTTTCCAGGAGCAGGACTGTACACAACAACCACCAATTTAAGGCAAAAGGGGGAAGAGAATTACTGGAGTTTCAGACAGATTTCTGCACTACCCACACCGTTAGTACAATTACAGCACATCTTTGTCATATTTAGTTTCTCAACAGCTATAAGCTCCTGCCTTTTGTTATGTCAAAAATTGCAGCTACCAAGAATAGAACAATTAAATGGATATATTAAGAACAAGGTGCCAAAACTGTATTTCCTCACACACACTATTACACATACAGAATTTTATTTAAGGTTTAAAACATACTCACCTAACGAACTAAGAATCATGACAGTGAAACGTTAAGAAAACTGTTATAGCTTTATGTGAAATGTGAAAGGTTTATTTCGCAGAGTCCCCTATAGCTGCTGGCCAAATTTTCAGTAATAAAAGTTCTGTTTAAAAAAATCTGATGTTTCTGACCCCTGAAGTAGAGCAAAACCTTTCACGAATTCCACATAAACCAATGAGTATTATTTGGCATCTACAGACATTCCTGAAAAAAAGCAGCTAAGCAGATGTGAATGCTCCCATTTTTCTCAATTTGGCATCAACTCCTAAAGTTAATTATATTTTAAGTGTGTTATGGCTGATCACTTTTGCATAAACATTCAGTTACTGTGTTTATTTTGAAGTCTGATATTGCCTCCCCTGACCAACTGAGCCAAGTTGCCAGGACACAATGAAATTTGCAGTTTTCCAGCACACTCAAAGTTAGGAAACTCTCTTAAAATTACATTAGTGTGGCAACAGGCACCAGAGATTCCCACAGATGCACTAAGCCCTTCTCATTTCGACAAAAAGCCTTCCATCTGTAGTTCAACTGAAACTCTTTCAGTATTTAGGCTGCTGCTCTACAGAAACTCTCCTGCAAAAATTTAGGTCACATCTCCTTTAAGTGTAGATGGGGGTGTGTACATGTATACTTATTTAAAGCTCAATGAAATTAATTAAAAGCTCCTCACCGACTTCAATGTGCATTGAATCAGGACCTGGATGAGTTCAGAGGCAAAACAATTACACTTTAATTAAACACCTTAACATTCTTAACATGAAGCAGTCAACTAATTTTACAGAAGGATAAACTGAGTCAGAAAGTTTCAGAGCTTGGTCACGGTCATAAACAGAGTTGATTGCTTAACTTGCTTCCATATATGTAGTTACCCTCATAACATACAGAAAATGGACTTTCTGAAAAAAATCAAATAAATTCTTCATCTACATACTTGCAGAAAATAAAACAGAATAACCTGAGGCAAGTGCAATGGTTGTACAAATCTATTGGCTCCATTTCTGCTCCCCAATCAGTAGCTAATTTAGTCAGTTTCAGGAATTCCAATAACGCAAGAAGTTGAAATTTTTAGGGTTTTTTTCATGGCAGTTTCTCTCCAGATAGGATTTTTAGGCTGTGGAGTGTGTTTTTAAAATAGCATTAATAATTATTATATATATCTGTTGGGTTTTTTTAATGAAAAATAAGCTTGGCAGATTTGATACTCTGTAAAACAGAGTATTTTTGAAAATACTTATTGAAAAGCAAGAAGTATGATTACACTTCCTAAATTCAAATGGACATTTACACTATACATAAAGACTGTAACATTCTGTCAAATCACCAGCAGTGAGCAGAAATAAGACATTAACTTTCCTTACTTGTTACACCATACTTCCCCAACACCGAGTCTGAAAACAAATCCCAGAGACAGAAGAATGTTCTCCTTATTCAATTACCAACTAACTTTTTCCGGTTATTTTTCTCATCTTTGATTTCTTCTCACCTATTAACACTCCGTAGTTTTGCTCATTCTGGTCTATCTGCTCTCTTATGCCAATCGAAGTTCACGGACGGGCCACGGCTCTTTAAAGGGAAAAAGAACTGTAAGTCTCATCCATTCTCAGAGATACAACAGCATCAACAATGGTAAACAAAGTACTTTGGGTGTTTTTTTTTTCCCTAAATTAAGTTTGTTGGTAAAAAGTTTTTAGTACATTTAAAAGCTATTTACGTATCATTTCTCATATATACGTCATTAGAAAACCAACCATTATGACTACTAGGCTACCAGCATTTCTTAGCAAGTGGAGCAGGTGACAAAATGTTTTCATTCCAATAGTTTACATCTTTGGTGAACATCAGCACCAAAACATAGACAGCATCTGGGCCTATTTGCGTACTCCTATACACACAATAGCTTTACTGGAATTAAATTAATGATACGATTACTTTACCAGCAAATCAGAACTCTCAAACTGAACAAAAAATAATCTCTCTTTAATATCTGTGATGCAGGGAGTTATTTTAAAATAAATTTTTTAAAGGCAGTATGAATATGAATTACGTATGGTTTCTGCTTATATGGTTTAACACAGAAGACAAGAATAAATAAAAAAAATACATATATATGTATACATTGAGAAAAATCTTACAAGATATGACAGATTTCAGTTAGTCTATGGGAAAAACATACAGAACTAAGTGTTTTTTTAAAGAGGACTCAATTAAAACTATTAAACACTATGTTTTTTGACATCTTTCTTACTACAAACCCAGGCTTGTTTTGGCTGAGTATCCCACCATACCATTCCATAAGCACCCTGTTGATAGTTTAAATAAAGAACACAATCAATTGTCTTTACCATCCTGACTATAAACATCTTTGTAAAATACAGCAGAAAAAGTAATTTACTCTCACTATATGAAAACTGAATTACAACCACCTTCTAGCTGTAAGACTTATACCAACCCCCCGAATAGAAACATTTGGCATATGTATTAGGATTACAATTTTTCCAATTAAAACCATTGACAACGGGTTCCGCCGCTTCTGCGCTACGCGCACAATGGTGTGGCACAGCTGTAACAGCTGCTCTGTCCTTGTTGCATTTCAGCAGGAAATCCAATCTGATGACAGCTTGCGATAAAAAGAAATACAGTTTTGTATTTGCATGTATAGAAATATTTCTGAAGCTATCCAGTCCTCCTTTTTTGGGGAAAAAAAAACCCAAAACACTCTACTGGAAGTTTCTCCAAGCATATTCAATAGCAGTCTCCAAAAGCCTCCTGCCTCTCTGTATGCACAGCACTTGTGTGCATTTTTGACACTTAAAACTAGGTCAGATGCTCAGTAGCAATGCTTTGTAGTCAACAACAAACTCACCAACTGAAATCCTTCCTAAAAATCACAAATATTTATGTTAGTTATAGATGACAAAAAATCTGGAGAGGAACTCATATTAAACTAACAGAAACAGAGCTATTTCACAGAAGTTGTTTCCCAGGCAAAGCGTTAACATTAGTTTCAATCACGTTCAGATGTCAGCTTTATCTGCCTGTACGCGACTGCAGGATGACTTTGAATTTTTAGCAATAGATGTATATCACAGTCAATGTTTTCAATTACAAAATTTAGGGTTTGTTTCAGTTCACTTTTGGTTTTATTCGGAAAAAACCCCAAAAATTGTTTTGGAAACTTCTCTCTCTCCTCTTGCAAAGTTACAGTACTCTGCAACCCCGGATGGAGGAGGAGGGAAGCAGCAGAAACTCATACAACTACAGGTTTCCCATAAAACTGGGGTTCAGAACTTCACACTTAACATTATTATGTTACGTATCTAGCGAAGTATAAGATTATTAACCAATTCCTGTTAAGACAACAGACAGACGCTTCAGTCCACACGCTCAGCAAACACCCCTCTCTCCCCACACCCCTGCACTGCCAGTGCAGTACACGGAGCTCCTGTGCACGACCGCAAACAGGCATTCAGGCAGACCACAACGGGGGTATTCCTGATGTGTATTTATTACAATGACTCCTATCAGGTTATGGGATGATTTTCCTGGTGAAGATTTCAGTATATTCCCACTTGGATGTCAAAAAGAATCCTGAAAGCACTTTATGTCCCATATAACTTTTCCTAATTTTTGTTGCAGTACTTAAAATGAACTAAAAGAGAGCTACTGCTTTGAAGCAGTTTTGGGTAAGCCACAAAACTTCAGCCAACTAAGTCAACTTGTTCACAATGGCTTTTACTTTTGCATTTGTTCAATCCTCCATGCTTCCTTGTAAATTTACAGTATTACGATGCACCACACCAACTAAGAGAACATGCAAATCATTTACCAACAATTCTAAATTATACTGAAGAAGCTGCCAACGTCTACCAAAATGCCAGAGACGCAATAAAAGAGATGATGCTTTTTTAGCTAATGTCAACCCAAAGCAACTCCCATGTATCTCAAGTACCCCTGACACCATTTTCCAGCTGAATCTGTTTGTCAAGGCAAAGAGTAGGTTTTAGATTGAGAAGAAAATAAGTCTGCTTTAAAAAAAAAAAAAAGTAGTAATACATAGCTTCCTATATGCCCCCTCACCTTGAATATCCTTACTTCCAAAATAACCCTCCAAAGTACATAGTGTAGCCTCACTTTTCACAATTTACATAGCATTTGTCCTTCATCAGGCTATTTCACATCACACGTGAGCTCCAAAATTACCAAAGGCAAAAGATGACAGCTTGCAACTTCAGTAGCCAACAAAAACCAAACATAACATTTTGATTTTGTAAATGTATTTAAAAATTATATTCGTAAAACACTCAATAGACATGCCTATCACCACACTGGAACCAACTCAGATCAAAAACCTGAACTTGTCTATCAGAACACCTAACTTGCCTCCAATGTCTGTTGGTTATTTTTTTTTCAGTTTGGTGGTTGGTTTTTCTATTTAAACCACCACATCTGCAGAATGTCTCGCTCCCATCTAGCACAGCATCAAAGCTTAATTTGTTCAATGTGCCAAGATGAGGAACGGTCAAATAAAAGATGATATACACCAGAGCAAAATAGTCTCTTCTTGAGGAGAAAGCAAATTCAAGTCTGAAAGTCAAACGTACCCTGACGAAGCACATCTGGATGTTAAACAGAAACTAATGCCAACTCCCATCTGCTTTCTGGAGCGCTAATGTATTCTGATTTGGGAAATGATGCTGTTAATTCTCTCGCTTACCTTTCCAAGAGATACAGCACTATCGTGTGCCAACAAATACCGCCCATCTGTACACTAAATTAAAAGTTACGGAGTCCTGCTTCATATGCTCTAGAAACACAGTTTTTAGCCAATATAGAAATTACCTCCCCCTCTATTCAATGCTGGCCGAGAAGCATTTTTCCCACGCGGGTGAGCGGCGTCTCATGCCAAGAGCTGGACACCGTGCAGCATCGCACACTTTTTGTGAGATGAACGGGGGCTGCCCGGAGCCGGCCCGTCCAGATGTTGTGTTCTATCGCCTGCTGTCGCGACACCTGCCCTCCCGACGGCTTTACGTGGGAATGACTTCACCTGCCGCAGAAACGCGGCCATTGCTGGGGTGGGACACCGCCGCCGTCAAACAGGGTGCTACATGACGTAAGGGATGATGCCAGAAAATTAAAAAAAGGCACCTCCCGTACCTGTGCCGCGGGGCCCACGGCCTGCCAGCGCCCACCGCCGCCGCCGGGCTCCGGGGAGGCGGGGAGCCGCGGCCAGGGAGGGGGCGCGGGAGCCGGCTCCGGTGAGGCGGGGAGGCCAGACATATTTTCATGAGAAGGTCATGTAAGTGG
>JAOXNO010000009.1:4574778-4592618 GCA_028565335.1 Limnodromus scolopaceus | reverse complement strand
ACTGTCACCCTACTTGCCCCAACTGCAAAATGGGCATCCTACAGCTTATCATCAGCAGGGAAACTTTAGGAACTGTAATTACTTAAAGGTTAAGCCTTTATAACATTTTGACAAGTATTGTATAAAGATTGGATATTATTTTATAGAAGTCTAACAGATTAAAATGGATTTTTCAATAGCTTCTAATCTCTTCTGTTTCACGAAGCTGCCGTTTATCCTAGTAAGCCAAAACTTCATGAAACCTTCTCCTCTGAATCCCTGCTTGACTTAGAAAAATTCTCTCAACTCACCCTGTCCTTTTCTGATCTTCAGTTCTTTCTTAATCAGCTCTGAAATTCATTTAGGATTCCTTCACAGTACAGCTGCTTCCACCCTCCAAGTGCCTCTGTATTTGTTGGCATCTCCCTCTCATTAGGGGCTTCCAGCAGCATCTGTAGACACAAGCCCTGCTTTCATTGCCCAGCTGATTTAACCAGAGGCAACAATAATGAAAACTCTGTTACCCTCCAAGATGTGTGTGGTACCCAATGAGGGGATTGTTTCAGAGTGGGGAATCTTTCAGTAATCTTTTGTATTTCAGACTTCAGTCTGACAATTCCAATCCATCAAAGTCACGCTCAGATGCAGAAACAGGAGTGTTTCCTGAAAAGTAAATGCAGTTCAACCAAGCAGCTCTTTGCTTACTCAAGCCAGGACAAACACTCTAGTAGGTGATGTAGGGTCACAACAGGCAGTTGACATTTCCATGACAAGTGGCAAGCACAACTTGCATGGATTAGAGAGACTACACCAGAAAACTAACGAAACAGTTCAGTTGCCTTAGTTGTAACATTTAATGTTTCTACAGACTGCAGTGAGATATGCAGAGATATTTTTGACAGACAAAAAAAGCCCTTTAGTGTAAAAAAGGCTATGAAGGCTATGACAACCTTTTTTTGTTAATCCAGACTTAGTTTGTATGGTAAGAAACCTCAGCTGCATATTTTATTCAAAACAGAAGTGTTCCCAGATTAAATCTGGCATTTACAAAGTTGCAAAGCACACTCTTTTATGACAACATTACAGAACTTAAGTTCTATCTCCACCTTACAAGGATATTAACTGGACAATGAAAAGAAAAGCGATTTACCCAGACATTAACACTTCTGTCCATGGGATCTGCAGGTCCTGCCTGATGCTTTTCAGTACATCTGCAATTATTACCAACCCATTTTTGGAGGCGTGTTGAAAACATAATCCTAAACGTTATCAAGCAGCAAACTATTATGATAACAAGATACAAAGACATATCCATGATTAGAATTTGTTTTTAAAAGAAATCTGCTATTAAATGTATCATTATCATATTAGTGTGTTAAATTACAGTAGACATTTCAGTGCATGATACAGCAATGGCTTACAAATAGTTATATCCACTAACCTTTGTCTGTATTTCCTCTTTTAAGACCTTATTTTAGAGACTACTTATTCTGAAGTGTTTTTATTTATCGTGTCAGATACTTTAGGCCACCTTTTCAGACGCTCTGAACATCTGCAGCTCCTGCTTGACTCAGGTGAGAAGCCTGGATGGTTAAAAGTTATGGGAGATGAATCTTAGGCAACATCATGTGTAGTAATTCCCCCCCCCCCCTCGCAAGAGTGAAAATTCTATTAAGGTGAAGTTAAAAACCCCTACAACCTCATAGCAAGGCAAAGTGTCACATTTTCCATGACTCCTAAAGAAAAACTCCAGTATGAGCACCTCTATTCCCCTCCCATGGATAGCTCAGACAGAATTGAAATAAGAGCTTACTTCCTCAATAGAAAAGACTTCCCCAGAACACAGTGAAGATAATTCAAAAATTATGGCAGTGGAGAAACTAAAAGATGACTGCAGGGTGACTTATTTCTTTACAATGTAAAAATTATATTTGTCCTTATATAGAAAGGGAATGGCCACAACAGAAACAAAACCAAATGTTTATATTTTGATTTGCCTACCATTTCAGTCACTAATGACATGGCCTTAACTGCCTGGTCAGTAGAGTATCATTAATACAGAAATCTCTATCAAAATTAATTTGATTTTAATGGCAAGATAACATTACAAACTAAGGGATCTCTTAAGAAAACTTGTATTTTTCCTTTAAGACAAAGCTAAGTTGCTACTTTTCCATTCAAGATCAAAGAAGGGAAATAATACGAGGAGACAAAGACAGAAGAAAGAGAGACAGAGCATTTGAAGCTTCAATTGTCTCTCTAACACTTTTTCTTTCAGATGAGTACAATCACTAGATTTACCCTATAAAGAAAGAAGATTAAAAAAGGGAGGTTATATACGGCCAAAAAGAACTCTGGGCAACTTTACTGATGTGTTTAAAGTTACTATACTTTACATTTCCTATTTCAGCAGTAAAATGATAAACAGAAAACAAAGCACTTTTAATCTTCAAAGCAACATATGATCAATAACAACTTCATAGCACTCAATATTCAAGTATCATAATCTGTATTTCACTCCAGGAGAGAAAGATGTGTAGAGAATAAGTGATCTGCCTGGACCTAATGCCGAACCAGGGATGGAACTCAAACATCACCCACTTGTATGTTAAACCATAGAACCGTGCTTCCGTTTAGGAGTTGTTCTTTTGTCACCAGTTTTAATTTGAGCAAATGATTATTGTAATAAATAGATTACAGACTTTTTTCCAGCCCCTGCAGAAACTTTTGAGATACTAGTGGAGGTACGTCCCAGGATTATTTGGCAAAATATTTAGCACAGCACACCAATTAACTTACTACGCCTGTGAAATTAACCTAACCACTTCAATTGGGTTACTTAACTATTTGCTGGGGTCAACATAGGAATAGCTTCATATTGGCAACAGCTTCCTTGTGAAATTACATTTACAGTCAAGGCATATCCAGCCACTGGGTTAGAGCTACGCTTTCTGACCCTTCACAAATTTTGAGAGTGGAAGTCTGGCCTGTCATACTGACTCCTGAAATAGTATTGGTCATTGATCTCAATCCCATCTTTGTCCATCTAAATCATGACAGATCTTTTCATAAGCAGGAGGAGCACAAGGTTAAAAAGATATTCAGTCAAGAATCACTTTAGTAGGAATTTTACTACTGCCTACAGTACTGAAATATGGAAAAAAATGAAATATTTGCAAATCAATTAAAAAAGTACACCTCTCTAAAACTACAAGGAAAAAGATTTCCATATTATTGTACTGTAGACGTAATGTGATCTGTGGCAGTGTTGAGAGATTTAATTTACATACTAATGCTGCCAGCAGGTTGAGGGGTGTTGGGGGAGAAGAGTTACTTAGCACCAGTAATGAGCAGAAAGGAAAAGGCGCCAGCTACAGTCCCCATGGACTGTTTTGTTTTCAATAATTTGAGACTGTCTAATAAAGTCTTTTAATAAGCTGCTCTCAGCTATAAAGCTGCAATCAGCCTCTCACAGAACATAATACTGCCCCAGACAGGAAAATAGTTCTGATATAATAGACAAAAGACCCCAGCCAAATAAAAGCTTCTTAAAAAAAAAAGGAGAAAAAAGTTCCATCAGCAAAAGACATAAATTATCCTATCTATACTGTGTATCTTTTCATTTCTAAAATACTAGATTTCAAAAGGATATCTATTAAAGCAAAATACATTCTAAAAAAACCCCACATTTTCTGGTTTACTCAAGTCCTAGATTACAATTAGACAAACTTGCTCATTTATAGGGTATTTATGCCCTATAAGTGCAATCTAAATTACAATTGATCACGTGAATTTTCTGTTTATAGTCTATGCTACCCACTTCTAAGCAACTACTACACGACATCAAGATTAACACTGCAATATGCTGTCTAAATTTAAGACTATTTCCGCTCCACTCACTCAATTTAATGGGAGCTTTCACTGAAGCTCAAGTTTAGCTATAAAAGACTAAGATATATATGACAGGTAAAACACAGATGATCCACTCCATTAAACACAGGATTCCTCACAACAATGGGTAACCTTCACTGCTGACAAATCAGAGTCCAACTCCACTGTTGCCAAAACCAGTCATGCCACTGTACACTGGAACTGAATCTACGCACTTGGGTTTAAAAGTTGGTTTATTAACCATTACTAATTCTAAAAGAATCCAGTATCAACCTTCCAGTATATGTATTTCTTAATTTTTATAGTTCAAAGCACTAACAAGATGGAAGCAGATCTTTTTTTCATAGGAATTCTGATCTTTCCAGTATTATCACCATCCTTTTCTTGCCAGCAACAGACTTGCTGTGATGGCAGTTATCACATTCTACAGATCAGTTCAGAAACATGCCTAGAACTTAAATAAGCCATGCTGTCAAAAAACCACCCGATCACTAAAACCAGCTACACCTATCACCTTAGCAATATAGGCAGATTAACCTCTCCGTTTAACCTCTTTGTAATGCCATTTGCTGGAGAGTCAGCATCAACCACTGTGGCATTTGGTTATTGTACTTTGCTCTCATCTAAAGAAAAATAAATTTACCACTTCTAAAAAACAGATAATCTGTGGAGTTTAAGAAGCAAAATGGTAGCTTTCTTCTCTTGATATATTTCTGCCCCGGCCTATGGGAAAGGGAAGTGACTGTATCTGTGAGTGGCAAGTCACACTTTCTCCAAGGGGTGCCAGATAATAATAGCACGTCAACACGCTCACAGCCAAACGCTGCTTTTGCCAATGAGATTTCATAACGCTTCCTCCACTTCTGAAGCTCTCCAAAGAAAGGAAGTGTGAACTCCCTGTTAAAACATATAGTCCAAAGGACCCAGAACTGTCTAACGCTTGAACCCTTTTTGCACAGAGAGGGAAATTACTTTTTTTTTAGCATGCAGTTACTTTTTTTGCATGTTGCCTTTTTTTTTTTTTTACAGCTAGAAGCTGTAAGCTGAGTAGATACGTCTACATGCAGCTACATTGTGTTAAAAAAACTTATGATTTACTGCTTCTAGTTCCAGACAAAGCAACACTCATAAGGAAACGTCAAGCTCTTCTTCTGTTCAGAGAAAAAAAGATACAGTTGGTTTCTTCCCATATCCTTTTCTCTAGCTAGGGGTAAAATTAAAAAGGGAACAGGTATGAAATTCAATTAAGAAATGTCTTTTTTTTTTGGTTGCCAGAATCATTCTATCAATGGCTGAGTTTATACCACAGGTAGAACAGACCTGAAATGTATGTTTCTCAAGCTGAAAAAATTCTTAGTGAAATATAGGCTTCTAATCAACTCAGACAAAATGCTAACAGGTACTGAATTTAAGTATGAAGCTGCCAGTACTTTAATAACAAGATCCCTTATATTGATTTTACAAAAAATAGTTTATCAGGAAGTTAAACACATCTAGAGTCCCAAGTAATTTCTTTACACTCAGAGCTATAAGAGATTTTAAATCCTCCTACACCCTGAGATTATTCAGGATTCTAACTTCTCTGTGGAGGCACACACACCCCACACTCCCCCCAGCACCACCATCTGATAAATAGATTGAGCAACACTTGTATCAATCACCTAACGAGAGCTTTCCCTCCCCTTGTTAAACTTGTTTCTACTCGCAGCTATTTCATGCTGTCTCAGCAATACTGGGAAATAACGGTAGCATCTAGTTATACACCCGGAGCCAAAGTGAGAGGTCGCAGAAAGGGCTTCTCATTGCCATTTCCTAGCAATTCCCTGTCATTTCAATAGACAAGGTTAAACGACTCCAGAAGCCTCCCTACAGGGCTCCCATTGTTTGTCACTCAAGGCTAGGACACAATGGCGCTCATTCATGCGCACAGCAAACAGGCAGCTCAGGGCCAGTGATCACCACACAGTCTCGTTTTGGTTCTTCTGCAAACAGTTTGTAGAAAGATGGCATTTCAAACAAACTATGTCAGTTTTTCAAAGCTTCAACGCAGTCCTAGTACAAACTACTTAGTAGGGAGTCCAGACAAAAATTAAGATAACTTGAGAGCAACTTGGAAGAACCACCCAAAAAAACCACTCGCTTATTAGGACTGCTCCTGAAAAAGATCGCCTTGCTACAACCACATGCAAAAAAGATTACATTTTTAATAGTTAGAGAAATACACATTCAGAAAAGTTTGAAATAGCTGATTCTTTCCAAAGACAGTCATACCATGCTTTTGTTGTTAGAGTACCACTTAGTGTTCAGCCTCAGAGCTTATGTTACTGAGGGGTACAGACACCAAAGTTCCAAAGTGCACTTAAGGCTGTTTACTTCATATCTTCTGGTTAAGAACCCAAGAGATTTAGGGTTTGGGTCTTTTTGTTTTGCTTTTCTTTTTTTCAGCATGTTAAAAATAGAAAAAACCAAATGCAATACGACAGAAGTCCAATGCTGCTGATAACTGGAGAGACACAAGCCTCACGCACCTCTTCATTGTTTCGCCTTTTCTACTTCAAAACTTGCTAGAGCAAAGACTTTGTCTCCTGAGCCTATGGGAGGAAAAAACGTTTTCAGTAAATACTAGAAGCAATTGTGAATTTCCTTATATACAATTTAAATCAAGTAGAACATTTGAGATCAAAAGAAATCAAAACTACTTTTTTGGAAACTAGAACATCTGACTTAATTAAAAAAAGAAAAAAAGAAAAAAGGAGCTATACTGGCTTGACAGGTCTGAAATCGGCCACATTGCGTTGAGCTTGGCTGGGATGGAGTTAACTTTCTCCATAGCAGCTCTCCTAGTGCGAGAGTACTGTAAAGCTGTATTTTCACTATGTCCCAATAATTGCCAAATTCTCTGCATCAAACAGAGGAAAAAGCTCTTTAGAAGAGTCATTAATGCAAAAGGGATCTGTGTTTAAGAGCAGTATCTCTGCTTGAGATAGAACACTCAAGCCTTCAGCATCTTTGGCAGCGTTAGGTTGATGGTTGGACCCAATGATCTGAAAGGTCCCTTCCTACCTATACGATTCTGAGTGTGGGCAACACTTGGCAGTTTATAGGTATTTGGCACTGGATTTATTTACTGTGTTACACTATTCATGAACAAAAAGTATCAGAGCTTCATTGGTAAGAAAATAGAAAAATGTACATAAAAATTTAATGGCATAAATATTTTGTGCGTATTTTCTCTTTCATAGGGGAATCACAGGTATTTCTATTAGCGTTCAATGGGGCAAAGAAATCGGAAGTTGTGAGAATGAAAACTTACCAAGGTCAGTGGAGACTCTCTCAAACTGGCTGAGGGCTGTACCTGCATTTGCTGACAAGAACATCTCATCATCTGAAGTGAGCTAAATCAAAAGAGGCCATAACTGTGAACTTGGTACCTTAACTGCATATTTCCCCCCGTTGTAATTCCCACCATCTACATGGGTACATCCATGAACTACAACAGGTTGCAGCAATCGTGAATCTGCAGTTTAAGTGGCAGCATTAGCCAATGTATTAAAAGCCAAACTAAAAATGCAAACCACTCCCCCTACCACTGAATGTTTTCTCAATGGCATCTGTCAGCCCAGAGAGGCCAGCACATCTGACATCAGACATGCCTCTACATGCACCACTAAGTTTCCAGCTGACCTCCAGCGTGGATTTTTGATGAAGAAGTCGCACTGTAACTCTGTACCAAAAACTATGCAAAGGATGTCAATTCCTTTCTGTCACATGGCCAATACAGTAGTGAGCTCGCTTCGTATTATCTACTGAGGAAAGTGAAAATATGCAGTCACTACCAGCTTTCACCGTGTTAAGAGTCAATGACCTAGAAACAGTTCTTTTCCTTTCAAGTGACATTTGCACATGTATGTTCTGCATTTATATACATACTCTGTTGCCTTGTGACAGAGACTCATAAAATATTTACAATAATTAAATAGTAACCTACATTTGGAAGGTTCTGATATTCCAAGTTACAACTCACTCATTTAAGTAGCCTCAGATATATATCCTTATTAAAGCAAAGTGTGTGTCATGCTGTTCAGTGTTTGTGTCAGTTTATTTATTAAAAATATAAAAATCAGGTACAGACATTCAGAATGATGTTAGAATAAGGGGAAAAGTATTAGTTACCTGCCTTTGCAAGCAAGCATCTAACTAAAGACTCTGCAGTACTGTGCAGAAAAAAGCGTAATATTTAGCATCACTTTTCACATTCAGGACAGATGTGACACTAGTGTCCGAGCAAGTCCTCTGTAAAGTAGGTTACTGATCATTTCGAAAGATAAAGAGGCTACGCCAAAGCATGGTGAAGCGGCTTATCTGAAGTGAACCAAGGAACTCCTGCCAGTAGGATTAGATATCTTTACTCATTCAGTTCACAGTCTTAACTAACCTTTTAACCTATTTCCAATACATTTTTTTCTCTGACAATCAAGCAATAAAAATATTCTGAGGGGAAGGAAGCATTTACTAATATCGCCTACCTGGAATGCAGCTCCTTTAAGTATTGCATTTGATCTTTTCCTAAGAAAGTTTAAGTACAGAGATACACAGCAATCCACTGTCTTCATACACCATCAAAAAAAGAACTTCTCTTCCTCCCTCTAGTGGTAAAAAAACCAGGGATTGTTCTGCCACTGATATACTCATGGAGGAAACAATCAGTTTACCATTCATCTCTCCAATCAATTTACCTCACACTAAGAGGTAGGTATTATCACCAATGTAAAAACAGGTAAAGCTCAACATACATCAAAAGTCTTGGATGGTTCCTGCCAGGTGGTAGTCAGCCAGTAAAAGTGTTGTTTTGTAGCTTTTTTAAATATCATCAGCTTGTATAAGCTGATAAGTGCTTCATTCATACAACTCACCAAAGAAAGCATTTTATAGTAGAAAAAGCCTTATATAAATGTACAATATATATAAATGCACTACTTGATACACGTTCAATAGCAAGTACTTCGAAAAGCTTAGCGTTAAAATGGAAGGACATTCACGTACTACAAAAACAAGCTGCATTTTATCATTTGCTCATAAACAAATGTCATTTCTTATTTTAATGATTTCAAACTCCTCTTCAATATATAGATAGACATTTCTATTCATCTATTTATCATACCAACACCTTACCTTCTCACCAAGCTTTCTGAGGGCAGTCAGGATTTCCACTTTCTGCTGTGTGTACAGGTCTCGTCCCAACTTCCCTACTATTAAGTCTCGGTCCATCTGTATATCAGGGGAAAAATACAAGTCAAAATACATAAGCTTCCCATTTGTTTCACTCAACACAACAGCAAGAGCAATGCAACAGCCTAAGAACACCATGGTACCCATGGTAAGTGACGGACAGAGCTACCCGTAATTTAAAAGATTGCCATGAAGATTTTCTGACCATTCTGCAAATACTCCTTATTTGCAGAATGCAAATGCACTTATAATGCACTTAACCTTAGCATTCTTGATTTCTGCAAACCTGAATCTCTTTTAATCAAAGACATTCAGAACTATGAATTCATGTGTCACGGGTACACGGAGAAATCACATTTCATTTCACTTTACCTGGATCTCAAGTTCAGTCTAGATCTCTGAAACAGAGTGCACTCTCCAGCCCCTCAATACCACCACAGATACATACTCTTCAGATTTTCCATTTGCAGTTATGCTCAGTTCACTATCTGTTAATCACGTTTTTCTTCTGAGGCAGCAAGATAGAAGATAATTCAAGAAATACGTATTGTTGTCCCCATTTAAAACTGATCGAATTCTGAAAAAGACCTTCTCTATCTCCTTATGATGCTGCCACCAAGGTTTCCAACACACTTGGTGCTCTCCTTGTAAACATTATATATTTAGAGCTGTCTAGCTCAAATAAACAGTTTTTAGAATAAAACAGAAACCTTCACCTCTGCCAACCTTGTCCTCAGTTGCCTTGGTTGCTTCTTTGCAAACATCCTAATTACTTCTGGAGTTTTAAATGCTTGGCTGATGGCCGCTTGTATTGCCTAAAAGAAAAAGAGAAAGAAAGACCAGAACTAATAGCAGTCACAAGCTATAGCTGCATGACAAGATCAATGAAGGCTGGAAAGCATCATTAGTACCCTCTGCATCGTTTGATAAAGACAGCTTTTCTTTCTTTAATCTCACTTTCACGGTTAAGCAAAAAAATATATGACCTTTATGCAAGGCTTGAAAAATCTACTGATTAGTGCAACTACACTGAGAAAGAACTGCGAAACTTTTCATTACACTCCAGGTCTTAATTTCTAATCATTTCCAACATCTTCCTGATATTAGCACATCACAAGCGGATGCGCTATGCTATCTTTAGCAGTTTTAATGACACACTGATTACAGCACTTCTAAAGGTAAACAGAGTAAGTGACGAGGCAAAGCTACTGTTATTCAAAAATCTCTATGGAGTATCAAAACTATTATGATTAAATCTCACCACAGTTATGCTTGGACAAAGCATGATCTTTCTGGAAACAAAACCCTAAAACATATGGCTCAGAGGGAACAAATAATGCTCTCACTAAACATCTGAAAAGAGAGAAAATAGATCAAAAGTTTGGAAGTCAGCATAAAAAAAAAAGAACAATTCCCCAGAACAACTTAAAGTTACACAGTCACTCCTATAGCCTTCTTATTTGGACTGGTACATGAATCTCTGAAATACAAATCAGCAAGAAGAGCACAGGAAATGCTATCGTTGTACTTTCTAACAAACAGGCATGAACTTCTCACAGTATATATTGCCCTGGATTGTCCCTCACACCTTCTATATTAATTTGTATTATTTTATTTTACTTTCTACCATTAAGGATCTGATCTATTTAGTACCTCCAATTTCTTACTTTTTTCTACAGTGTTATTGTTATAATTCTTCAACTTTTTTTCTCTTTTAAAATGAGGAGACCTAACGAAGTTTTTATATGTACACATATATTAAATAAAACCAATAGATACATAGATCTAACTTTCACACATGTGTGTCTAACAATTACAATGAACCACTTTTATCTATTTTCTGTTTCACTGAGTCCAGGTAGAACTATTTTTAGTAATACATTGTCCTTACCAATTGCATCCCGCTGAGCTCGTCCACCAAAGTCATATCTCCAGACATAATCTTCTTCAGCGAGTCATTGATCTCACTCAGCTGTTCTAGAGTTTCTTTTTTGGTCTCTTCATACTCATCTGCATCTAGCTCCTCCCTAAAGAGGATCCAACAAGACATATTAATTCATAGGACTAAGCCTGAGATGCAACGTGGAAGAAAGGATGTCAGAGAATATCGTGAAGCATGCTTCCTCGGATAGCAATGAAAATATTCATACCATTTCAGATTATTCTCCTCTAGCCCTCTTTGCTGTAATTTAGCTAATGCATATGTAGTTTTCTTGGTTTTGCACCACCTCTTAGCCATCCATACACTTGTGGTGTCTGTATGAAGTCACTTGTAGTAAGAAGGCCCTGACAACTATGAGATACTCAACACTTGGTACAGTATTTAAAAGCGTATTTTGGCTCTCAACAAAAATACACAGTGAGATTGTCTTGCTCAAAGCTATGGTGAACCAAACTATCTGAAAAGCTCATCTCCTCATGCAAAAACCACCAAGGTATTCAGGAATAACTGATTCAGATTTCTAAACCTCACCCGATTCAAAGAACAGCACTACTAACCCTTTGCAGTTATAACTGTTCTTGAAAAAAATACGTACTGTGCAGTTAAGTCTGAACTGTAGTTAAAGAAAGCATCTAAAAAGTTTAGATGCTAAAAAAGCATCTAAGAAAGTTTAAGTGCAAGTACCAAACAACCATTCAATTTTTCCTTAGTAATTCAGTGTCTATCTCAAGTTTTATTAAGCCACAAAAAACTTAACACAATTGTATGAAACAAATCACATGACAGTGTTAGACAAGCAAAAAAAACATAAACCCCAACATCCCTAATTACAAAACAAAACCAAACAGAAAGAAAAGCAATTTGCTAACTGCTGTTAAAGAAAACCCATATGAAAATTGTGAATTCTGTGAACAGCTATTAAAAGTTAAAAAGTCACACTGAAACACAAAATTTCAGAGAGAACAGTAATGGGTATTTCCGCTCGCATGTTACTCAAGAAGATGATAAGTACAATGATGTTAATAAAAAGGGATTTTAAAATAATTTTTACTACCTAACACAAACATCCTACCTAATTTAAAAATATAAAGCCACAGCAAAACACAAAATAAAACAAAAAAACTCCACAAGATTTTTTAAATATATCACTTTCTTCTGTCAACCAGTTAAGAAAAATACTACTATATAATAGGAAAGCAACTATTTTTATTACTTGCACTCCTCCAGATCTTGAAGCTGCTGCATTAATCTATCCAACTGCTCTTCCAAGTTTTGTTTTAGTTTACTGGTCTCCGTTGTTCCTCTTGAAGCCATTTTCTGTTTTCACATGTAAATTGTAAGTTATTACATGACACACCTAGGAGAAACAAAACTTATTTCAAAATGCTCCAAGTACCAATAAAATTATGCAATATCTTGATGATAGAATGTCTAATCAAAACACTCGGACAGCCTTGCAGTAGAAAGACAGAAATATTATGCTGCGTCTATAGGATTATTCTCTTCGTAGCAAGAGGCAGTTCACCAAGGCAATAATTCAAACAGCCACAGACAATAAATCCAAATAAGTATGAAACCAAGCAGCAATTACTGAAACATTGAGGTCCCGCTACAGGAAACAACAGATTCCACTCTTCAACTTCCCTTTGAGAAACTATTTCAGAGATAACAACCCGGAAGCAGGTGTCTAAAACATGCAAACACCTTAGAGTCATCAACTGTAGAAATACACAGAACTCTGGAGACAGCTAGTGCCTCCCTGGTTACCGACAGAAGCAGACAGACAGACAGCCAATCCATGGGATGTTCATCCCTGGGTCACGCACCAGCACCTTCTCAGGTCTGCACTAAGACCAACGACTCCCGCAGCCGGAAGACGGTGAAGGCAAGGCGACCTTCCCCGCTGGAAAGGTGCGAGAGAAGGGACCGAGCAGGAGGCCCAGGGATAAGAAGCGAGAAGAAGGAACTCGGGCACTGCCCCGGCACAGCCCGTCCCTGAGGCCAGGGCTCCAGCCCGGCTCTTCCCACTTCGCGGAGGTGAGCCCGCCCAGACCCGCTCCTGCACGCACAGGAACGAGCCCGAGACACCCTAGCCGCCCACCTCGGCCCTACCGGCCATACAGCCCACCACCCAGGCCCTGTTAAGCCTCGTCAGCCACCCCGCCTCAGCCCCCCACGGCCTCACCTGGGGCAGGCCGCGGCGGGTGAGAGCGCAGGGCGAACCGAGGGAAAACAGGCCGCCTCCCTTCGGCACCGCTTCCGGCGCGCTGGGGCCAATGAGAACGCGCCGGCGCCACGCCTGGGCCAATGAGAACGCGCCAACGCGGCCCCGCCCAGTGCGGCCCCTCAGCGCGAAGCTAGCGGCGCGGCCCCGGGCGGTAAGCGCGGCTGCGGTGGGGTGGGAGGGCGGTCGGGGGCGGCAGCGGGGTCCCTGGCTGGGGCGGGCTCGCTGGGCTGCGCCCTGATCCTGCGCCCCGATCCTGCGCCCCGCAAGTTGGGGGGTCGCCACCGTGCAGGCCTCTGGCGGCGTGGAGCTGTGGGGAGGAGGTCGGTGAGAGGGACCGAAACCAGGAGTGCTTGGCACGGGAGAGCTTCCAGCGACAGCCTGTGCACCGCAAACTTACCATTTAATGATGTTTATATGCTGCAAGTATATAAGCGTGCTTAATAATTATTTACCTCTGAAATATAAGTGGGATTGACCCAAGTACACTCACAATTATTGGCTAATCTGCAGAAGCTGACAGGTTGATGGTCAGAACCATCCCAAAACCTACTGCCGGCGTTATTTGATGGGTTTTAGTACAAACGTGTCCGATCCAGCTCAGCACTGGCAGCTCTGCAAATAGCACACGCTAAATATTGGTAAGGTCATGTATAAGCATGATGGGATCATACCTGAGCATGTATGTAAAGGGCACAGGACAGGGCACCTCATTTTTCCTTCTGAAGGAGAAGGGAGAACGATCCAGGATGTCCCACGCTTAGGGACAATCAGAGTGAAGGCCATATGACTTTCTTTTCCCTTCTTAAATCTCTGCAGGGAGGGTTTACAAATATTTCATGTACTATTTGGCAGAAGAGAAAAGTTATTATTTCAAGACTGTTCTCGGTTTTGTGAAACTAAACACTTACTCTGGATATGGGTCTCTCTCACCTCTGAAGAGCAGGAGCCGGGCTGCTCGTTTGCGTCGGGGGTCAAACTGCAATAATTAGAGTTGTGTCAAGCAGTGCCAAATGATAGGTAATTAATCAAAACTCCTTAGGTCAGTATACAATACAAATAGGCATAGTTCAAGATACAGCTCAGGCAGCGGCTGGGCTTTAATTATCACTGGAACCTACTCTTCTTTTTCTCTCCTAGGATGTGCAAATTGCATCGCTTTCCCCCAAAAAGCTGGAGTTCTGTGAAGGTCAGTTCCTACCAAGTGAGTCCCAGCTCTGAGGGTGCAGGGTTGGTGACAAGGACGAGGTAGCAGTGAGGGGAATCATGGGATGGTACCTCTGTTGTTTCCTCCACTCTCCACATCAGCTGGGCAGCTCTTTTCTAGGCAGAGTGCTAGGCAGAGGATGTCAGCGCAGATCAGGAGACTGAGGGTATGTGCAAACTACTGAATTATATTTATATTCCCAATTTCTAGGCAGATAGGAAGCGCTACAAGGTGAATTTGTGGTGCAACAATTGCCTGTTTCTGAAGACTGTAAATTCCGCAAGCAGCGTGCAAAAGGACATTTGGCCAACTCCAGAAAAGGCACTATATATTTTCATCTCAATTTTTTCATTATTTTTGCCCTTCCTTTTTTTTTTTTTTTTAAAGGAGAAAACCCTTTTCAAATTTGCAGCGTGAGTCACTTTCTTTAGAAAGTAGGGCTTTATGCATTACAAAGGGAAGTGTCACTCCTTTCCTTGCCTGTTCCCATGGGAACTCCCAGCGATGCCCCTCTGAACACTGCATTCCAAGCAACACCAGACCCTTCAATGCTGAACTACTCTGCAGTAATAAAGAATATTTTTAAAGTCTGTGAAACTCTTGAAAGCACTGAAAAGTACCAACACTTGCAAAATGCAAAGCCTCGTGAGGCTTCCTTTTCTTTAAGGGCTATTTGATGTTGGTAGATAGTAGCTGTTAGGAGATTGAGCTGTGGTGGTGTCTGAGCTGCTCTCTGTAAAGGAGAAGGAATGTGTGGGTGACCTTGGGGGGGTTTTGCAGCAGGGATGTTGTAGAAACAATGGGAGCAACGGTAGCAGATGGGCCCATAACATACTCCAGTTGTCATTTGTTCAGGGCCAGGCTAGGGGAAACCATCTTGGCAAGCCAGAATGTTCTCATGAAAGAAAAGAACATCAAGAAGCAAAAATCCATGTAATGGTGCAAAAGATAACTAGTGACATTTCCTTATTTTCACCAGTTCTTAAGCAGCTTCCTGAAACTGAAGTTCAGAATTGGAACAGCGCTGTTGTATTTTAAAAAAGGGAAAAGAAATCTGGTATTTAATTGCAGCTTTCACTAAACTTTTTTTAATTGCACTATTCATCTATCAGCTGGTCCACTGGTACATCTACCATATACTTTCTGCAATGCAAAGTAGTTTGGTTGTTTTCATGTTTAGTCCATAGCACTATCTTCCCACATACCAAGAGTATGTAAAATGTAAATAAATCCCAGATGACAAATGCTAATGCTCCTTTCCTCCAGAATTTAATACGATATAATGTTAGTTCTAGAGATTTTGCTGAAAAGTCTCACTGCCGTTTAGAGTAGCAGCACTGGGAACTGTCGTAGGATGTTCTATTGCCCCCTGAAAGCGCTAGAAGTAAGGAAGTTACTTGTAAGGAAGTTCCCTGCAGATGTGTCTCTTGGCAGTTGGTGGCGTTTGCATCTTAAAAAAACCTGCAAAGTTGTAATAAGGTTTGTCCTACAATCAGGCCCAATACTTGTTTTTTCTTCATGAGCTGCTTTTCCTCACAGTGGGCAGAACACCGTCCTCTCTTTAGGCAAACAGCCTGTTTTCATTTTTTTCATTTTAAAAGATGTTTCCTCTTGCGTATAGGAGGGGATCACAGCTGCTGTGATAATACACGGGCAAGGTAAATTTGGGTTCACTTATCTATTACATATGACTTCTTCCTAACACACTTGCTTGTCTCTACATCCTCGATTTCCAAAGCCTCACAGAAGAATTTTTCTCCTTTCTGCAACATAACGCACTGCTGTCTCAGCTCCTTGTGTTGTACCTCTGTCCAGGGATGACCAGAAAGAACTGGAGGCAGTGGCTTTAATCTCTTAAAAATTGGTTAATGCAGTATCACATGAACAATCACAGGCCAAATGTTGATCAAAGGAAAATGCAGTGTGCAATGTGATCTTGGGAGTCTGCTTATTGGCAGCACAAGTAAGTAAGAATAACTATTTTTTAATCTCATCTTTTCTTGTAGCAGCTGGTAACTAGCACCAGCATTCTCCAGTTGGCTCTGTAGCTGCGAGAAATGGCTATGGAAGATCCTGACAAGAAGGCTGAAGTGGTACTGCTGGCCTGTGGGTCCTTCAATCCCATCACTAACATGCATCTAAGGCTCTTTGAGCTGGCTAAGGACTACTTTCATGAAACAGGTAGGATGGTCATTTATATCATTCAAAACAGCTCTGATAACTAGACACTTCAGGTGAATATTTTGTGTATATGAGCACCTGTCTGACAGTGACAGATATTTTTGGAAATACTAATAAGATATTGAAGCTAGAATGCGTGTATATGTCATACAAAACCACGTGGGCCAAATACATGAGAGAACAGTCTTATGTATGTGTTGTTTGTTACTAATTTTAATGAGCTAAAGCATGAGTTTTATAGTTTTTCTTTATAGAAATGTATCTTTCTAATATATCTTACTAAATCTTTAATCATGCTGCCCTGTGCAATGGCAGTTGCGTACCGTACTTTTCCACTGGGCTGGCTATCAGAGCAGGCATTGGTGTTCTTACAGCTTGCAGTGAATAATGGTTATGCCATAGCTTAAACACAATACAGTGGAAGTAACATCTGCTCAATTGCTTTTCACGTTCTTATGTGATGTGTTTTTTCCACAGGAAAATACAAAGTTATCAAAGGAATAATTTCACCAGTAGGTGATGCGTATAAGAAGAAAGGTCTGATCAGTGCAAATCACCGAGTAACTATGGCAAAACTAGCTACAAAAAACTCAGATTGGGTGGAAGTTGATGATTGGGAAAGCAGCCAGAGTGAGTGGTTGGAAACACTAAAAGTTTTAAGGTATTCTTCAGCCAAACCCTGCAAAGTCTCAAGAACTTGTAGAAGGATAAGGAATGGTGGTAGCTCTAACAAGTTAGAATAATAGCAGCCTGATCCCAAATCACATGAACAGACTCAGTGAAGTCTATTCCATTTATATGAGCATTGTAAATGAAAGCTGTAGTTAATGGCTGGCATGAGAATTGCCTGGAGGAGTATCTTTTTTTTTAAAGTTTTACATTTTTCACTCTTTCAGTCACTAATACTTCATTGAGGTTCTTCTTTTCAAAAGGAATTTTTACTAAAAAGGAAACAAACCAACCTGTAGTTGTTGCTTTGAAGTCTTTGCACTTTGACCATTTTATGACCCAATTCTGACAAGTCCCTGCTCCAGCAGATCAGTTCTTGGATGGCTTGTCTGGGACAGAACTGTAGGACAAAGTGGTGAAGGATTATTTAGTAGCTCTTCCCTATCACAGAATCACAGAATCACAGAATCTTCTAGGTTGGAAGGGACCTTAAAGATCATCTTGTCCAACCGTCAACC
>JAOXNO010000009.1:4559816-4574745 GCA_028565335.1 Limnodromus scolopaceus | reverse complement strand
TCTCCAGGCTGAACAACCCCAGTTCCCTCAGCCTCTCCTCATAAGACTTATTCTCCAGACCCCTCACCATCTTTGTCACCCTTCTCTATATTCTCCTACATCTTTAAAATGCCTAAAATACATCTGTTTTGCAGGTACCATCATCAAAAGCTTTTATCTCCCGATGCCACTAATATTCTGCAGAATGCTGTACCTTTAACTAAGCCAGGTCGGAAGAGGAAACAGGAACCGAATAGGCATGACCCAGTTAAAAAGAAAAATCAGAATCCCGATATAAAAAGTTAAGTCTGTTTGCAAATTAAGTGCTTAACAATACTTGCTATTTCAAGAGAATTGCACTGATGAATAATTGTTTTTTGATGCTATTTATGCTAGTTCTTGGTTCTGATTTCACTGAATAAGTTTATTCCCTGAGATCCCACAACATAAAGCAGTAGGCTTTGTAACAAGACAACTGCACAGATAACATGTAGAGGACACGAAAAACACTCAAGATAATAGAAATTTGAACTCAAACAGGTCTGGGCTATCCATTTACCTACAGAACTTTGCTATAGGGTAGTTACAGCTGGAAATTTTGGATCATATTATAAGTTGCTGGAGGAAGAAAAGACAGGATTAAGTCCTGAAATTCAAAATGTATCTGAGCACAGGATCATTTTAAATAGTAATTTAAAACGTCATCCAGCAGACATAGCTTGGCTTTGTAATTTTAGGTAGCATTTATTTTGCTTATTGCTTTTAGAGCTTAATTTTAGTTCTTTCGCTTAGCACGTACAATTATATGTATTCATATAGAATTTGAATGGTCTTGCATAATGACCACCTTCATCCTTTATATTAGCAAATCTTGACTTTTGCCTGACTTCTTCCCTTGAACCTTTCCAAATTTTACTGTTTAACTGATAGTGTTTTAAAGTAAATGTATTCAAAGAAGAGACCGAAAGGGACCAACAGCATCAGGCAAGCTTTTTTCATATTGTGTGGACAGATGTCTTATTACATTTACTGCATTGACTACTACCCTGTGACATTACTGGAAGCTGCAAATCTGTAGCACTCTCGATTTTGCTTTCATTACTTTAAGGTGGTTTCAACCACATGCTTCTCTAGATTCCTGATAAAACATAGTCTAGAAGACTGAAGTCAGGTCACACTGTCCATAGGGGGGTTTTTTGGTCATATTTGGTTTTCTTTTACATAATGCTCTCTGTCTTCTGTCCCATAAAAGCTAGCTCTACTTCTGTAACTGTGGAATGTCTCATAAAGTTTTAACAGCATTACAGGATCCTTTCATACTTAGCTATTCTGGAATTTTCTCTATATTTTCTTTTACTTTGATCCTGTTCACCCCAAGGCTAAATGAGCATATCAGAGTTTATTTTCCAGTCCTTTTGAATGAAGGGACTCCCATAGCCTTTTTTTCAGAAAAATTCTATATTGAGGCTACTAATTATAAATGTTATGCTCTGAATCTTTTTTTTTTTTAATTTCATTCCATTGTGTCATCTTAACCATTAAGTTACAGAGATGTAGCCTAGAAATTAAATGTCCCCATCAAGTTAGCTAAAATCTGGTGGCCTAAACCAAGCCCTGTTTCTCACTTATTTTTCTTTTCAAGGTGTCCCACAGGTTAAACTGCTTTGTGGAAGTGACATGCTGGAATCTTTTGGGATCCCCAATCTGTGGAAGTTGGAGGACATCACTGAAATTGTGAAAAATTATGGCCTTGTATGCATCAGCAGGGCTGGAAACAACGTTGAGAAATTCATCTATGAATCTGATATTTTGTGGAAACATAAGAATAACATTCACCTTGTGGAAGAATGGATCACAAATGACATTTCTTCCACCAAGATTAGGAGAGCACTGCGGAGGGGGCAGAGCATTCGTTACCTAGTACCTGAAGTAGTTCAAGCATACATAGAAAAAAATAATCTCTATACTCCAGAGAGTGAAGACAGGAATGCTGGGGTTCTCTTGGCTGCTTTACAGAAAAATGCAAGTGATTCTAAGAACTAACAGGCACTATACAACTAAATTTTTGCTGTGAAAAAGGTTAGAGTTCAGTACAGCAAGATGTGTTTTTTGGGGGCTGGGGTTTTGTTTGGTTTTTTTTAAGTAAATAGTAGGCTAATTCTGTGGCTTTAGTACATATTAGTTGCTGTTGAGGTTTGTTGCACTCAATAACTGAATCTGCACAATCGTTTTTAAATCCATCAATAAGATTTTCATGTTTAGACATTTTTTCACAGTCCAATGAACTAAGTACAAGAATTCACACTTCCATGTGAGAATTAACAAACAAACAAAAGAAGAAAATGTTCTGATTTGTTTTAACTCAGACTGCTCTGACTGCTATTTATAAAATATTAACACAAATATTTTTAATAACTTACAGTGTCTTAACAGACAAAGCCATTTAATTTCAAAATGGTCCGCTTACTGATCGTAAATCTATATAACTCATTTTTTAAAGACTTGCCAACATGTGGTGCATCTCAAAGAAATAATTTAGATCTATCCTGAAAGGGAAAAATTTACTCCTGGCTGAAGTGGTGCATTGCCTGCCTTTCAAATATGCAGCCTGTTCATCTACCATCATGCAATTTGCTCCCAGAAATAATTTGTGCTTTACTTTTCCATTCATGTTCCAGAACTGTACGTTAAGCTCAGCACAGTTTCTCATGGAAGGACAGACCTACTTCAGAAATTGATTTACAACCATTGATTTAATGGATAGAGATTAATAATAGTATCATTGCACTGATTCTCAAACAGTTATCCCTTTATTTCAAATAACAAATGAGCTTTTACATTTGAGCCAAATGTACCTAGCCAGAATTGTTTTCTGCAACTGGAGTTGAGAAGAAATGGTATGGTATTAAGACTGTACAAAAGTGAAATGTTTTTCTTTGCTAGAAATCTGGTTTTGAATCTAACAGTGTACTGTCCGTATTATGTGAATATAAACTAGAGAAGCACTGTGAATTTCATGGTGATAGAATTCTACCTCCCTTTATTTGCTGTCATCTCATTTTTGTTTGAATTATGTGCCTTTTTAAAAAGGTTTCCAAGATGCTACCTAATGGGTCAACAGCTTTTTCATGCTATCTCCACAAGATGACTCTCTTCACATTTTTGACATCCACAAATCCAGCAGAATCTAAGACTCTCAGGGCAGGAAGCCTAAATGCTTCTCGTTGGGCAAGTCTAGAACCAGGGATATGTTCCAGGATCATAACCGTGCCAACCCGCCATCCTCCTTCCCTGAGCAGGGGATCCCCAAAGAGCCGAGGCAGAGGTGTAGGCTTCCCTAGGAGCTTAGGGAAAGTGTGGAAGCCAGAAGCCAAACACAGAACATCACAGGTGGCCCTAGGGCTTGCAAGGCTCATATAAAACCCAGCAGGGGAGTTGAAAAGCTGTTGGGAAAAACCTGTGACACGTGGTGGAGCAAGCATCAGGCATGCAAACTTTGGAGCCCCGCATAAAATTCTGCAATTATGATACATTGGAACATCCATGTTCTGCTAGCTCCAGCCTGTAAAGGTGACTGTCTGCAGAGAATCAACAAGGAGATTCGTAAAATAAAATCGTCACATCTTAGAAGTGCATCTGTAACTGCACTGTGACGGAAAGTAGCGTGAAGGATTCTTAGGTTTTTTGTTGGTGATTCCTCCATCAAATGTGCTGGCTGCCATTTGTTCCTCTAGAGCTCAGGTGAGCTTACACTGTCCTTCGATAATGAGACTTCATAATTCATCATATGACTTCATCATAATTTATCATCAATAGTAATAAGGGTACCGAAGCGAAGTATAATTTATACCTCCTGTGACACTTTAGCAATCAAGCTGCCATAACTGATAGAAGATGACTGCATTATTGATGGACAAGATCTACTTCTCTCTTTTGCTCACTGTCTTTATTTCTGACAATAACAGAAGGCAAGAAAAATTTATTTTCAGCACTTAAGTCAACCAGTGTGCTTCTGAATAAACAGAGCAGATCTTTCTAATGGGAAAGCACCCTATTTATGTGGCCACCTTTGAGAGTAAAATTGCACTTTAAGCTAGGTTTATTCTTCTAAATAATGATGCTGGTGTGTGTTGGTGCACTTTGTGTAATTCTAGAGAAACTGCAAATTCAATAGGATGTTTTATAAAGGTTTGGTGTAACATATTTCACTGGGTTTGAATGTAGTTATGTGTGATAGATCTTTCAATAAAATAAATATAATATGCTACTTTTAGTAATTCTGTTAACCAAATTAATTAACCAAATCTGATGTCTGATGACTGTGATTTTTAAGTAGACAGAATTATGTCGGTACCATTTTGTCTTTACAAAATAGAACATTGTTCAAAAATTACACTGACTGCTGAATATGGATCTTTTGTTTTACTAGAGGGATACAGAAACCTGCCTGTTAGAACACTAGAAGTAGCCACACACTGACAATCTACTGTCCCAATCAGTTACAAATATAAGCATCACAATCAGTGATGTGGCCTATTCAAAAATGTTAGACAGGTATAACTTTCAAAAGTGGACTAAATCTAGAAGAGAATCTATATCCTTCAAAATGTAAGGTTTGTGAATAATGCAGTTCTGTAACTTCTTTATAAAAGAGTTATAACACGTTCACAGATCTTCTACAAACAAAAAAGAGGCTTTTTTTATTTTTACATCGCTGCATTTGGTTCTGCTGTATTAGGAGAACGTAGGGCCCTTACGCCACATGCACAATTCAGACTCAAAATATTTTATAAATACTGGAAAAGCAGCAGAAGCCACTTTATCTACCTCAGTAATGAGGCCACATCCTTAATGCAATGTGTTAGATGCACAATTCTGCACAGCAATTAAGATGGAAATGGAAAAAAATTCTTTCCACAAAAAGGGATTTGTAAGGGAGAAAGAAATGAACCATCATAGGACATTGCCTGGGCACTCGGCAGTTCTTAGAAAAAGGTCCATAGGCAATTCTTTGGCTGAGCCTTGAAACAGTAACCCTAGTACTCTTTTGTAAATCTTAGTTTGAGATCAAGTACTGATTTACAGAAAGAAGCACCACATTGCAGACAATCTATATAATCTTAGTTTTAAAGTAAAATGTCATATCCAGGCTTTTACACATCACTTATCCAAGTACTAACTTCTCTTTACTTGGAAGAGTCAGTAATATTGCAACAGTGCTTTACTACCATAACCTCGTAATAACAAATTATGGGTGAAATGTTACTGTTTGAATCCAGAGGAAACAATTTGCATTTCTCTGTGTCGTTCCTAGTTTAGTATAGGTTAGAGAACAATATCCATCTGCAAACAGGAAACAAGCTTTGACGTCCTAATTTCCTAATCGTGTGATTCTATGAGTCATAGACGTCAAACTGTCAGCTCCAAAAATGTAGCTAAAGTTCAGAGAAATTTAATTTCTCTGCAAAATATTATCTTTTTATTCAGCCTAACCAGAGTCAGTAAATAAATAAATGTAGTAGCTATAGGTGAGTTTCCTCATTCAAGATTCAGAATACCAAGTTCCCTTTTCACTGTGCTAGACACACAGTTAAGATTTCCCTTGCCCATCAATTTGCGGTTTTTCTTTGAGTGTAGCCTGCATTGTGGTGCTCATTATTGTCCCATCTCACCCCTTAAAATGTGGGATTAACCTAATGCTCAAAATGTACATGTGACTTTGGGAATGATTGTTTTCTCAGTTTTACCAATGAGGAAACTGAGGTATGAAGTTATCTATCTCTCCTATACTTAGCAATTCTAGAGTGCCTAGTTGTTCAGGATTATTACATCCATATCTCTCGCTTGGTAAAGGGTAACAATAAGGTATACAGTTTGCGAAAAGTAACTACAGATGGAGGAACTGCAAGAGACTGGAGAATTCTGTATCTTCTAAAGGAAATAAAATCTCACTTCAAAATTCCTTATACATCTTTTGTCTTTGAAGTCAAGCATTTTTTATTCACTTCTCAAAACACACTGATGGGTCATCACTTAAGAGATTTATTTCACTTCTTTGTTGAGGATAAAGTCCAATACTGCAGCTTACCTGCTGCATCCTGTGCTCTTCTCCCTATATGCTCTGCCACAATGTGTAGCATCTAATAAAGCATCAGAGGGAATAATTTCTGTATCATCTCTCCCTTACTGCGTGTGTCAAGAATAAAAAGCAAAGGGGAAAGCTATGTCTTCTATCTGTATGAGAGTACTTTTTGAATTTCTTATTGTTATTGGCTATTTTCAGGAGTTTAAAGTGGATTGCAAGAACAGGTATTTGTCCTCTTTCCCATCTAGGAAAACTGATAAATACAGAGCTGCCTAACTGGTAACAGAGCTCAGATCTGCTCTCTCCTGCCTAACTGTTACACAAATTTTCTGGTTGGTAAGGCATCTGCAAAAATAAAGGATTTTGTATATGTATGTTCATTTAACTAGGGTTTAACTAACAGCATTAAAGAAACCAGAACACAAAAAGGTAAGATATAGCACAGTAGAGCTGTGTTGAGAGTCACATCAGAGACTAACATACACAAGCAAGATTTGTCTTTCACTTGTCTGTTCTAACCACTAGACAGTGATGCTGCCAACTATTCACTCCAGACATAAACCAACAAGATATAATAATTATCTCTATTACTGTGTCATAGGTACTGCTTTAGAATTTGCTGATACAATACCATTCACAGTTTAACAGTTGTCCCATGACTGTTCAAATATAGTGTGTATTTAAAGCGGGTAGATCACCTTTTCAACAAATATGTAGATTTCAGATCATAAAGCCACAGATCTCATACACATTCAGGGAATTTTAGTAATGACAAAATCTGTCCATGGTTCCCTTTAAAGTACACAAGATGAACAGAAACAGTTTAAACTGGTTTTTGGTTTGCATTGTGACTCTTGGGCTATTAACATTTGCTCCACACACAGATTTCAGAAACTGTGAACTTTTCCCTCCAATGCAGCTGAAGCTGATCTACAAATACCCTCTCACCTATTGGCTCAACAATAGTACCCTTCCCCTCCATCAGAAGGGCTCTGGGGTGTAATCCCACCCACAGCCTTCCTTATATAAGGCCTGGTTGGAAAATTACTTCTTCATTTTTCCCTTTTTGGCCAGAGAGCAACTGTATCTTGTTTCAACAGTCTGGCAATGCCTGTGGATTTCAGTGGAACCTGGAACCTTGTCAGCAATGACAATTTTGAAGGTTATATGGTGGCACTAGGTAGGTGAAAATATCTGATTCTTCCCTTTTTCCCTTCCCCTGTAAGGATCCTCCTGAATTTTGAAAGTATGAGTTCTTCTAAAGCCTAGATATTACTGAAGCTTTTTTCTCTGAAAAACAATAGAAGGATCTTTGTTTATTGATAAAAAGACAACATTAATTATACTTTAGCCTATCACCGAAGTGTCCTTGCAGCTTTCAGGAATTTCTCAGGCAAGGACTTATTAAAAGTAGAATTTTTGTATGGCTTTCATCAGAGACAGAAAGACTGTCCTGTCCACTCAATTTCTGTTGCTTTTTTAGCACAAACTTATAAACTGTATATCTAGGGTTAATTAAATGTTAAATAACAAGAAGTAGCATTTGAGTATTTGCGACTTCCAAGCAGTTGTTTAGCTTAATGTCATTTATCTTTAAACAGCTTACAAAATACTTCTCTTGTTACTGTGAATTGTTGGTAAGTCTTTCTAACTGTCCCTTTTTTGAAGTGCTTGAAGGCAACCTCTTACCTTGCTCAGATATTTTAGAGAGAGACTAACTGTGCTTTAATGGGGAACTAAGAAAGCTCTCTGTGCTTTATTAGCTTTCTTGTACAAAGTTCATTTCAGACTGACAGCAGGAAACCCTGTGCATTGCCTTCTCTTCTCCCTGCCTCTCCCTCCCCTCTCTGCCTTTTTGACTTGAGTAAGCTGGTGACCAGCAGTGTCCCTTGATGGTTATTGTATACACAACTAGAACGGAATCTGTTCTCTGGCTGTATCTATGCTGGGTGACCTCCTTAAATTGTCTGGTTGGTATCTTTAACATGCTGAAAGAACTCAATCCTGTTTCTAATCCTGCTGTATTCTCAATTAGGGAAAAAAGGAAAGGGTGCTCCCATAATGAGGATTTATTCCTCAGTTTGAATACTAAGTAATACAGTCATAATCTGTTAATGTCTTCAAACGGAATACAGAGTCTGTTCCTTGATATTGAACATTGTCCAGCTAAGTAAAGGCCTTTTTAAATGGAATATAACTACCAATCTTCTGAAAAATGCCATTTGTTTTCAGCATGTAATTGAGGGAACTTAATTAAAAGTAAAGGCAAAGAATCCTGTTAATGATTTACAACCTATCTTTAATTACTCCTGCTTGGTTGCCAGTATACTGAACAAAACAAAGACTGAAATCAATATTGTAGAGCTAGAATTAAAAACTTTTCTGCCAAGGTAAACAGAGTGAGGATGCTCATACCTGATCATCTGAGTAATTAGAGGGTTATGGATAAGGAAATGGCTATTCCAAGCCTAGCCCTTCCTTCAATTTAATATCTACCCCTAAAGAACAGATTATAAATCTGTTTGTATTTATACATTCTTAAAACCATGTGTTGCGTTAAGAGGCAAAGTAATTTTGGCAGAAAACAAACCCCCTTGTGTTCTAACGCTCCTCACTGCGGTGGGAGGCTAGGTTTAAATTCTGAGTGATGCCCAATTCACCACTGTCAGTCCAGTCATGTTCAATATATTAAGTTATCATGATTCCAGAAACACTAATAGTGGACTGCACCTTCAGTCTAGTCGTGCTTATGAACTAGCACGGCCACTCTCAGGTTTTCGGTTGCATTCAATGAGAAACCAAAACAACTAGCTACTTAAGTAGTGCAGTTTATTCAAGCAACAGATTTAAAGGTTCTTATGGATTGCCAGTGATAAATACACTGTCTGCAAAGCAAGTGCAAATAAAAGTATAGTTAATTGTACAAAATGTGCAACAAAGTTATGAACAATACAGCCTGGCTATAAATGTAGAAAAGGGACTCCCTAGAGAGATTGCGCAGTTTCCCAAGGAAGCACTTAGTATAGTCTAAGTCTTACCCAAAGGCTTCCCTGTTGGGGGGAAGAAAGTTTCAGCCGTCGACTGGTAGTAGTCGACAGGGCACAGACTCAAGGAGGAGTGCTGGCACCCTGGAGACGGGTAGCCTTTGGGATGGAGATGTGTTTTGGTATTGTAATGACATTATAATGAGCAAAGTTCGCACAAAGGACAGCATTTTGTCAAAATTTGACAGGCTGTTGGCTCAGGGTAGCAAATATGCAGCTTATCGGTTCCATAGGACCATCTCGTTCCCATTTCTGCTATATTATCACAGAGCTTGGCTGTAGAATCTCCACCATACTCCATCGTATGTGTTGCTTTGCAAGCAATATCATTCAGAGAATCACAGATGGAGTGGATTCTTCACACCAGCTGCAGCTGTATTTCACCCTGGAAACTTTTTGATTTTAGACCTTTCCTTAATGTGTGAATAATGCTGTATTTTTAATATAATTTCATTCTAGTGATTATTCCACACCATGTTAAGGCTTAATGGGTTTGGCTGTTGCCAGTATTGAATTCAAACCCCTCTATGCTAAAATAAACTGGTAACTGTGTAAAAACATGGCTGACAGGTTCTGACTCTTCAGTAATGCATACAGTCATGAAGTCCCACTTCAGACACAGACTGCATAGTGAGCCATATGGTTCAGCACATGGTAGTTGAACATACCCTGTCAAGAAGATCACAACCCCAGCCTGGATAAAGGGAGAAACTTTCAGTGGTCCTATAAAATGACACTTCTAAGCTAGGTGAAGAAAACAACTGAATTGATTAATATACAGTTCCCCATTTTACTCCCCCTCCCCTTTCTTAGAAGCAAAATCTGAGCATGCTATTGGGATGCAATGTAATTCAGTTGCCTGTCAAATAAATGGCCTGTTCCTCTAAAGATGCACACATTCACTAAAGAAATAGAAAAAAACTCCAGAAGTGCTGCTTTGAGCTCAGCATTACCCATAACATCAGGATTCTGTTAAAGGTGACTGATCATTACAGACAACCAGGAAATCTCTTGACAAGTGTGACGTTTTCTAGTTGCACTTAAATAGTGTGGCATGTCCTGAAAACAAGTCTGATTAATTCATTTTAGGGCTGCTCTTCATTTTACCCTATTTAGGGCATAGAGTGCAAACATTTCTTGTTAATTCACATAATGCCTATCCTTTGTCAGAGGAAAGGCATTAACTATTCCATCTAGCTAAGCAGGGGGTAAGCCTGAGATCAAGCTTGGGGTGTCTGTGTTGGGGGAAGCCGACTCTCCCCCACTCCCAAAAGGACTCTTCTGACTCAAAGCCCTAGAAATCTTGCATAGGAATTGTGCAATGATTGAGTAAACTGGTTTCCAAAGAGTAAAATGTACAAGAAATGACTTGATCTGTGTAACATACAGCTTTAAAAAAAAAAAAAAAAAAAAGCCCCACACAACCACCCAACAAACCAAACAACAACAAAACCTTGCACAGCGGTAAGGTCAAACTATCTGAGAAATGCTTCTAGTAGTAATAAAGGTAAGTCCTGGCTGTCAAAATGGCTGGTGACAAACACAACTCTGACCTTATTTTCTCCTGTCCAAGGTATTGACTTTGCAACACGCAAGATAGCAAAAATGCTGAAGCCTCAGAAAGTGATCAAACAAGATGGTGATTGTTTTCATATCCATACTACTAGCACATTCAGAGATTATTCGCTTCAATTCAAAATTGGAGAAGAGTTTGAAGAAGATAATAAAGGCCTGGATAACAGAAAATGTAAGGTAAGACTGAATATATGAAATGGAGAGGCTGTGACAAAATTAAGATGCCATGATCAATGAGCTGAAATTGTTCCAAGAATACTATTTGTAATGTAATGCAGGGGTAGGTTACAGATAGTTCCACTTTCCCTCAGAAGTAGTATTTAGATCCCCTTTTATCTAGGAAAAAAAGACATTGTCTACAAGTATATTGCAGAGCTGAGACAAAGACATACAGAAACATTTTTATTTCCTCTTCCACAGAGCCTAGTTACCTGGGAAAATGACAAACTTGTCTGTGTCCAGACTGGTGAGAAGAAGAACAGGGGCTGGACTCACTGGCTTGAAGGAGATGACCTCCATCTGGTATTTAGTTCAGCTTTCTGTTAATTCTGTCTCTCTGTCAAAAATAACATCTATAATGTGGTCGTGGTGTGCACAAATCTTCTAGGTCTGTAGTATTTGCACGTAGTGAGCACATTCTGCTTTGCTTTTAGTTTAGCTGGAACAACTTGTTTCACTGTCTCGTATAGCTACATTCAGAACTTCAAGCATAACTTAGTAGCATGGCAGCAGAGTGGTGCTCAGCAGTCATGGCAAAGGATCTATGTTCACTTCTAGAAGCAGTTCCTTTGATTCCTATGTACATCTATGCTTTTGTTTGTTTTTTGGTAGGAGCTTCGCTGTGAGAATCAAGTATGTAAACAGGTCTTCAAGAGAGCTTGAGTATGCATACCAGTTCCTACACAGAGAGACAGCTATATACAGGAGACACTGCATCCTCGTGTCCAGTGATGGCTGTACCGACAAGAACTGATTCCTTGCAACTATTAACCTAAATGGTCTGATGTTTCTGGCTCAGGAAATAAATCTACAGTTGCCAGTGTTCAAGATCTGATTTTTGCTAATAAATGCCCCAAACCAAACCAATCTTAAGTACTTGAGTTCTGAATGTGTTTTTTGGAGGGGATAAAAAACCACCCCAAAACTAAGTGATGTGGCTTGGGTCTCTAGTTAACTAACAATCTAAATGAAAACAACAAAAACTTCCTATTCTAAAGGGGCATGCCAACATCAAAAAAACCAGAGGGTAAACGAAGGTAGAGAAGTGGAGATAACAACAAAAGATACAGATTTATTATTCAAAATGCTTCTCTTTAATATGCAGAGTAGTAAACTCCATTTGCTTGGATTTTATATGTGTAATGTAAGATCCTACATTGTGCCATAGCTTTGTTCTCAAAATAATTAAGTTCAGCTTACCAGAGAAAACCAGCCTGTGATCAAATCCCAGAACAATGAACGTAGGTCTTGAGTAATCCATGTAGATTCCAGTCTGCAAAATAATTGAACTCTGTAAGCACATCTACAGAGTGAAAACAGTGCTGCTTTAGTTAAGATTTATTTGCATACACATGTTCAATTAAATGCTTTTCTTTTTGACTTTGTGTAATGTTGCAAAGAGAAGGAGGTTTTACTGTGCTTTGTGTAAACACATGAAGTGGTCACATCAACTTGGTAGTTACATGTGAAATGAGTTGTTGCATGTTGTTGGTAACACTAGCAGGGCCTAACTATAGCGATCTTATCTCTAGTGGAAAGAGAAAAGAGTTTGATTAAATCTAGCTTAAGTTTAGTAATTTAATTACTTTGTATGCAAAAAATAATAATAAATAAATCTGAAGTAATTCCTGTCACTTTAAAGCATAAGTAACAGCACCTTTCTGATACTTCTTGTTAGTTCAGAAGCCTTAAAGCTACCACCAGAGGCAGACAAAATCTGCTGGAGCTTGGAGGGCTTTTTGTTGGATTGGACATCCCCCATGTTACTAGTGGTCTATGTAAATTTAAGCTAGTTTCCAAAATATTAAGAAAATAACTAGTTTTCCTTATACAGTTACAGAAATTTGGGTGGTAAAATGCCTGGTGTTTATTCTATGGATCCTGACAGCATCTTCCTTCTGGAACTGAGTAGTTTAAATTTATTTGAAAACAAAATAGCTGTTACCATGTTATTCTAATATAATAACAAATTTGTGCAGCAAACCTGCTCTGCCACAGTGACTGGCAGTAGGCAGCAACAGCCACGCAGACTTCACTACGCCACTAGATGGCATCTCTGGAACGTATTACATATTTACTTAAATTGTAGAAGTTCTAACAGGTAATTTTAACTGTTAAATATTGCAGATGCTCCAACTCCACAGCTTTTGAGCTGTGCATTCCAATAAAATATGCATGAGGAGCAACACAGCAAGACAATGATGACCTTGAGAACTCCGCTAGTATAAAGAGAGGCTCCAAGTAGAAAGAAATCAGAAAAATGTGATCTTAGAAACCTGTATGACTGGAAGTGTGATTATTCATTAGTGAGGCTGCTATTAGGAAAGGCCTTACTGTTAGAAATACAGAAGAGTTATTATAAGAAGTGATATTACTTTTCTTATTGCTACCTTCCTACTTCAAATTACTGATGTGAAAACTGGTAATGCAGTACAGAACCTGCTTGTGGATAGTTTGGAGATCTTGAAGATAAGAGAAGCTGCTACAGTGACCAAAGTGCTTATCCTAATTTTGCTTATATGCAAACCAATTCATGTGCTTTCATAAAATACAAATTAAACATCTTTAAATGCAAGGTGCAAAAAAGAAAGGGAGTACTCATTTGTTCTGTAACTGGGGGGGAAGAGGGGGGAACAAAGCCTGATCTAGATTATGGCCCCAACCCCACTGGAAAAAAAAAAACCCACCATCAAAATGAAACATAAGACAAAGAAACACAACATCAAGCATAATCTAAAAATCAAAGGTAACAATATGCATATGTTCTACAAAAAGACTGGCAATGTATATCACAATCCACTTATTTACAAAATAATTTATTTCTCATTGTGGGCAACTTGGTTACATCATCAAAAACATTGGTTTGGTTCAAACACCTTTAAATCGATACAGTATGTTAAGGAAGATGGATACTGAAACACAAGACTAAATATTGTATCTGCCTCATATATGCTAAAAAAGAAAAATCTGTTTGATTTTATTTATAATTATTTGCAGTCGTTATGGAAATACGTCTTAATTCTATCCCTTTCTCATACAGACCAGTTTGCTTCCATCTTAAAAACACCCTGTTGTCCTCCTTTTATGGGATTATTTCACTCACTGAGTCAAACCACGCTGCACTGCACATAGCTGTCTATTAAGACCTTATTACTAGTGACTGTTCATCCTGGGGCAAAAGTCTGCTGATGCATCTCCCAATTTTTTGTTCTCTTCCAGAAGAGCAATTTCTCAAAATCCTTTTCTTTTTCACCTACGTGTATTATAACTGATTATAACTGGAAGTGAACCTCCAATTCCCTTAAAGTCAATACGTACCCTGGCTGTTTTTTTCCTCCAGCTGGAGTTTCATTGTGAGGGAAAAATAAGAGGAGGAAAAGATGAAGATTTTCCACAAAAATATCATTTTCTGGTACAATGAAAGAACTAGGTGCAGAAAAGTTTGTGGTTTTACACAAGAAAGGAAAAAAATACCTCAGGTTCAAACTAGGCTTAGAAAGGACTAAAGCTGGGTACTCACTGAGGGCTTGGTGCTTGCTTTTTCCCTTGGCGTGTTATAGAGATTGGAATAATTACATAAAAAGCCTGTAGCATCTTGATTACTCGTCACTGAGAGGAGAGCTAACATCTTAAAAGGAGCGGAGCACCATCGGACCCGGTAAAACGGGAAGATTTCAGTCGGCTGACACCAGCTTGGACCCCGCCATCTATACCTGAGGGGCTGCTCCGGCGTCTGGGCAAGCGGCGACGCCTCTACCGGCGGCCACAGCTCCCTCCTTCCCGCCTTCCTCGCCCCTTCATCCCTGAGCTCCCCTCACCTCAGCGCTCCCCTCAGGGCCCCGCTTCCCGCAGAGCCCCACCACAGCGCCCGCTCCCGCCCCTCACGGCCTCCTCCCCTCAGCACCGCCCTCGCGCCCGTTGCCATGGAGCGCGCTCGGGCCGCCCCTCCCGCCCCGCCACGACGTGCCGCCGGGGCCGAATCCCGAAAAATGGGAAAAGGTGGTTTTGAGACTAGAATGGCCAGGAA
>JAOXNO010000009.1:4534191-4559583 GCA_028565335.1 Limnodromus scolopaceus | reverse complement strand
GGGCGGCGGCGGGGCCGGCTGCCGGCGGGCGAGGCGCGGCGCGGCCGCCCCGGAGATGCCCTTGTGAGGCGGCCCGGGGAGGGGGGTGTCTGAGGCGACAGGAGAGCGCTTCCTCGGAGCTGCCCCTCGGCGGGGCAGAGGAAAGCGCCCTCCCTCCGTTCACCATTAAGAGGAAGGCGATGGAGGAGCTGAGCGCGGATGAGGTGAGTCGGCGGGGCCGGGGCCTGAGGGGGCGGCCGGGCCCCGCGGGGAGAGGGCGCCGGGCTGTGCTGGGCCCTTCTCCTCACCTCAGGGGGGTACTTGTGTATGTGGAGGGGGGTCGCTGAGGCGCTGGGCCTTCGCCCGGTGTTGGTGTTGGGTGTTTTTCGTGTTGCCCCTGACCTGCCGACCCCCGGCCGGCCGGTGGGGTTGTATTGCTTGTCTCCTGGTTAATTGTTTATTCTCTGCTTCCATCTGCCAGGTAGTCTTTGTCTGGAGGACGTCTCCTGTCTCTGTACAACGCTAGGCGTTTTGTATGTTCTCTGCATGTGATTACCAGAACGCAAAACCTTACTTTTTAACATAGTAAACCACTTAAAATCTTGCTTCCTCAGACTCTTGGTTGAGAAGCAAGGGGTATGTGTGTGTGGTCTTATATTTAATATCATTTAGTCTTGAAATTATTTGAAACAGGCTTACCAGTTTTCCAGTGCTTCTTTTGATTTACTTTTAAAAAAATTATTATTATTCAATCTCTTGTTCTTTCTCTTAAAAGTTATATATGCTATTATTCTGTTCTCTGCCTATGACAGCAGGGCTTGGAACTAGATGATCTTTAAGCTCCCTTCCAACATAAACCATTCTGTGACTATGTTGTGATTGACAAACATCTGATATGGAATAATGTGAACTGTTTCTTGTTTCTTCCTTTCTTTTTCTGTCTTTTTTGTTTGTTGGTTTTTTTTTTTTTTTTAATATAAACTAATGTCTTGAGTTTAGCCTGTTTATTGGAGGACTCTCAGATGAATTCTGTTGTGGTAATCATCAGGATATAGGAAGATTCCTATTGTCTCAGTGTAATGCCCAAGTCATGTACAGCTTCATACCTTCCCTTATCTCTTTAAAATAATATTTTCATATTAAATTGTATTGCTTACATACATAGTGCACTGTATTGGGCCAGCTGCAGCATAGGCTCATTGCTGTACTTATACTCCAGGGAGGATCAAAAAGAAGTTATTTTTGTTCTGTACCATATTTTATGGCGGGATTGTAGAGCAAGGTGGCTGCAGTTGTCACTCAGATTTGTATTCCATAAAGATAAGATGTTTTTGATTACGCTGTATATCATGATTTAGCAATCCGACTAAGTTGCAGCAGGAACTAGGAGGAAATTCTTCATGCTATTTACTTGATTAAGGTCCTCATACTCTATGGAAGTATTGAGAAAAGGGAGTACAATTCCCATGTTGGGAGAGTGGGACAGGGCACTAATGTTGTAATTGATCCCTGCAAAAAGGGATCTCTAATTATCAGTGTATTTTATGAGTACTTTGTTTACTTGCAAGCCTTCTGATTGTTAAGTTACATCTCCTTATGGGGTGTTTTATGATTAATTTCAGGATTATTTAACCTATGTAAGCTTGTTTGTGTCACTGCTTCAGCAAATTACTGACATCATCAAAACCACTGCATTGTGGAACTGAGACTGCAGAAAATGAGTTCTCCAGCAGGGACTCATCTACCTTTTCTGGCAAAATGTTTGTCTTGAGTGACTCAAGTTTTTCCATGTCTTTCTAGTACAGGTCAAGTAGGATCAAAGCTGACTGGTCTTTTAGGTGATTGCTTGAGACAAATTTAATCTTATATCATTTTAAGAGAGTCACGCTGTCACTTTTTATTGTTAATGGTTCCCTCGTTGAAAAGTCGGAGCCAAACCTACTGTAATATTCCTCCCCATTTCCACTGTACTGTTTCTTGGCGCAGTGGACCCTGGATCACAGGTGGACTATATGGAAAAATAGCCTTCTAAAATACGTTTTAAGTGACTTCTGTCTGATTCAGACTTTTTATCTGGCGGTGACCAAAGGTGAAAAAATACGTAACTAAAGTTGGATTTAGTTGCAAGCCTCTTGTGGATTAGGTTATCTTCTTACATTGAACCATAATTAAGTATAACAATAACACATTGTAACTTAAGAGAGAGATACAACTGATAATGGGGCTGGGATTATAATAGGATATGTTTTAGCTTCAAGAAGATATTTTCCACTGCTGTCAACAGTATCTGTAACTGAAATTTTCTGTGTTTACTTTGTTAAAGCACTAGAAGTTGTCATTCACTGCAGACCATACTAAAATCTTTAGGAGGGGAGAAAGGGAAATTCCTTTTTAGTGTGTGAATTTTAGCATGAGTGATAGGTAGCACAAGATGAGAATAAGGACTGCATACAAAAAAGCAGAATCAAGCCAAATGTGGCATAAAGTGAGAAAGAATGATGCGAACTTAGCATCTTTTAACATTTATGTCATTTTTGAGTATTGTTTTCTAAGCGTAGAACTTGACCACTGTCACCAGAAAATGAAGCATTTCTTAAACCAGTTTAACATACTCTAATGAATCCAAGGAAAATAAAACTATCCATTCAAATTACCCTTTATTGCACAGGTTTGGAACTCGATTGTGGTTGAATACAAAATTTCCTTAGTCTCACTGAGCAGTTGCCACTAAAGCAAATGTTGATACAGAATTATTTTTTTTTAATTGAGAGTGTGTGAGCCTGAGAGACCAGTCTTCCTGGTTGTATCTCTGTTGGTCTGCGGCAAAATTAAATTTTCAGTTAACCATCTTTAAACAGAGTGCTATTTTTACATTGTTTGTTTTAGTGTGTCCAGTTAACAAGTGTAGTAAGATCAAAAAATGTATTTTTGAAAACTACTATTCAAAGACATAGTCCAGATGTTTCCAGCAAAAACTGTACTAATTAAAAAACAATGTGCTTTTTCCATTCAACCAATTAGGTTTTTTATTAACATTTTAAACTGTACATTATGGAGTTGTGCTCTGTAGCAAAGATAGACATTGTTTGTTCTCTAGCCTATGTAATAATTAATACCAAATAACTTGCCACTGTTAGGTAATGTAGTGATACATCACAGCTTTGCCATATGTCACTATTGCAAATACTTATTGCTGACATCAAGGTATTATTGAGGTACCCTAAACTTGGCTAAGAAAATACTTTAAAAAAACCCCAGCTATGTATTTCTTCATGCTAATTTGGAGAGTCATTCAGTCTGAAATGAGAAGAGGTCACTTTGAACTCCCACAATTCAAACAAATAAGATTTGTGTTATGGGAAGGCGACAGGTTGGGCCTCGTTACTGTGTCAACAAACTACGTCTTCCCAGTCCCTATCATGGGCCCTGAGCATAAAGCCCATCTTCCCTCTTCTTGATGCTCTTTAGTCTTCAGGGAAGGGAATTAACTGGGTAGAATGTGTGCGCACCAGTTTTATGCTGTATTCTCTAACTTCTCTTTCCGCCTGCACCTTGGCCTTTCTCGCATAATATCTCTGTTTCTCCTCTTTTTCTCTCTTACTTAAAGCTTTCTCATCAGATCAGATTTCTGCGATAATTTTATGTGAATCTAGAGGAATATGAGATCTCAGGGTATCTAAGAACCAAATCTGGTTCGTTAACGATTGCTTAATGTACTCTCAGTTGTGAAAGCTGTCTCTTTCAGTGGAAAAAGTATTTAATGTTAGTTTGTTCAGCAGTGAGGAAGATAAGTATAATTTGTATATCATCCTTAAAGGGGCAGGGAAAAATCTTGTGTTAGTTTTAGTTGCAGTATCTTATCTAAAAGCAGCTTGGTCTCTGGGCAGATTTCTTTGTTGTGTGCCCTTTTCTGAATTTTTTTTTGGGACAGGTTACAGTGTGGGGGATTGGCCCAGAAGGGAGATGGGTGGTTGACAGACTAAGAGTGATAAATATAGGGCAGAAAGTTTGTCTTGGTGTCCTCCTGTTTCAACAGAAATGATTGTGGCTGGGTTTGATGTAACTTTGGGGTTAATCTGGTCAAGCACTGTAGGTGAAGGAATGCTGGGTGGCACAAGTTACTTCAATTATCTGCTTGAAACTGGGAGATAATGAAGAGAGGTTTTGTGCAAATCATACCTTGTGAGGGATATGACCTTGTTTGAGTATACTTGACTGTGTTTGAGAATTATTATCTTTGCCTTTTTCTCCTCACATGTTTCCTTCCTAACATCAGATTTGGAATTAGTTAGCAAGAATGAATATGAACACTTGTAAAAAGGTTTCGTATCACATTTATTTTGCTTGCTTTTTACATAATTAATCTTCCATCTTTCTCCCTCAGTCAATTCTGCATGTACAGGCTGTTTGCGCCTGTGTCTGTACTTTTTTTTCCCTCCCTTCCTCTCTGCCATTCCTTTATCTGGAAAACATGGTTATAGGTCAATTCAATGGTAAGGAAACGGCTCTTAAAACTTTAATTCAACTCCCTAATTCAAAGAGATTTCAATTTAGCTAGGTGGTTTTAAGTGATAGTATTTTTGGTACAGCTTTGTGAGCTGTGAACATTTCATTTGGATTCAGCAATAGCGAAAATGGATATGGGGACATGTAGCTGAAATTTTCTCAGGTATGCCTCTGAGGGGTGAGATAGTTCTGTAGTTTTTTTTCAGATAAAGAGCTGAAAAATTAGGATTATTAGATACAGGTGGCAAAAAAATTAAGATCTTTTAAAAAAACTTCTGAGAGACCCTAATAAGTACAGCTTTTACTTATGGCAAAGCTAAACAATTTATCTATATAATAAGCTCCCCTATTTTCTTTGACAAGGAGAAAGGATTAAGACATCCTACTCCTAGCCTTTTTTTGTTTTAAGAGCAAAAAAAAAAAAGCAATTTATTTTCTAGCTTCCTTCCACATTCACATTGTGACACCTGTCATGGAAGGAGATGTAGTTCCGGACACTGTTTTCCCACAGTTTTTGAAGTCTGATTTTAATTTGATCTGTTCTTCTTTCTACTGGGGTAGGTTTCACAGGCCGTTAGATGACTATGGTAACGTAGTGTAGACATTGTCTTGTTCACTCCTTCCCTTGCTTGGCAGTTCTTTAGGATTATGATCAGAAATGAAAACCAATACATTGCATGCAGTGCTTTAATATCATCATACAATCAGGGAATAAGATTAATTACTTATTTTTGCAGGGAGTGGACACCCTCAAATACAATGCTTTTATTTTGGGTCTATTTTGAGCTGAAAATGTAAACTTTAGGAACAGATTTAAGGCAGCCTGTGATAATAAATGATTTCTTTTCTGTTCTTCATTTATGCTTCAAGTTTCCCTTGAAGAACTTATAAATTATGAGTTTTGTAAGTTTTACTTTGTCTGTTTATTTCTTGTGCATAATATTAGTGTTATGTGGTCACATGCTAATTTTAATAAGCAGGTTCATAACAGTTTTCTGAAGCCAGATTTTGCCTTGCCATTAACATACCAAAACTGTTTTTTAAATTCTGCGTGGTGGAATGTCTCTAGGAGGTGTGAGGATGTTATTTACTATCTGTCTTTACTTTCCAAGATACTTCTGTCCAGCAGATGAGTTGTATATTTGTAGTGTTGCAGGTCTGTTTCGGATTAACTTGGACAGCAGTTTTCTTCTATAACTTAAACTGGATCTTCTTTTTTAGCACGGGTGTTTTTACTAGTATCATGTGGTGTGAAATTAAGGCAAAGGGCATGTTCGTATTACCCCTTATATCAGATTAATGCAGCTTGTTTCATCAATTGCCAAAATAAATGGGGAGGAGCGTTCCAGGTTTTGAAATTGCTGAGCAGTAAATGTGAAACGTGTCTTGCACAACCGTTTGAGGGACAAACACAGTATTCTCCAATGCAAATGGTTTTCCAAGGCAGCAAACGCTTACTTAAAATCTAAACGTCAAGGGTATTTTAGGATTGTCATGCAGAAGAGAGGAACGGCAGCAAGACTCCACTCCATTTAGCAGGTTATCAAGGAAAGCTTCTGTATTTGCAGTTTCACTGACGCGAATAAGGCAACCACGGAGGGGGTGTGCACATGTATGTGGAAACTAACTTGTTCATTTGCTGTTATTTTATCTCCTTTGTGCAGATTCGTCGAAGGCGCCTTGCTCGGTTGGCGGGTGGACCATCTTCCCAGCCAACTACACCGCTCACATCACCGCAGAGAGAGACCCCACCGGGACCACCTGTAGTGGCACCAGCCCCGGGGCCATCCCATAGCCTAGGTCTAAATGTCCACAGCATGACCCCAGCTACCTCTCCAATTGGTGCATCAGGTAGGCATAGGTAGACATAAGTCACAAAAATTATTATTGTATGTCTGCTGGAAGCTATTATGCAACTCCTTATCTTTAGAACATGAACATTATCACTGGTGTTATTTCTGCCGTTACTAAAAATAATTTTCAGAAAGAAACATTCTTAAATGGTGAACAAAGGTGCTTTGTGTTTTCATTTTCCAGATAATAAATGGTTAGGTACAATTCCAGGTATCAGTAGACTATTGGCACTCAAAATATGGGATACTCAAAATATTGGCGTTTGCAATACAGGTTAATATTACAGAAAAGAAAGTGAAATCTGTCAAGGAGACAGGAAAAAAAACGTTTCAGTCTTGCAACACAGTTTTTATTGATTGGTTTCTAGGTACATATTAACAATCAGTCCCAAGTTCATTGTTGATCTTTAATTACTAGCATTTGACACAACTAAAAATAGTAGGATGTGACTCTGCATTGTCAACATAAGAATAAAATATTTGCTTTCTCCTTTTCTATTATTTTGCCACTTTGACTGTTTACTGGAGTGAATACAAACAGGATATGTACAAATCGTGTTTATTTCAGAACATACAAATAATACCTGATCTATTGAAGTCAGGTAAATTCAGAAAGCATGGAAAGTTGGGAGGGTTACTTTGTAGAGAGGTGAAGGCAATATTCTTATATATAATACCATTTTTGACCTAATAAAAAACCCAAACCAACCCTGATTTCAAAGCTGGATATCTTGGAAATCAAAACAAATTGGCACAATTTTCAGTATTGTGATCTTTATCTGAAAACTTAAATTGTTTTGCACGTTGTGTAACTAAGCTGAGAGGTTCACAAAACCAGTCTCACAACAAACGTCAAGATTGTTTTTAAACAGGTTTTCAATACCATAGGATTATTTAGGTTGGAGAAGACCCTTAAGATCGAGTCCAACTGTTTGATGGCCTTACATTGAGGCACCAAAAACTGCACACGTTGCTCAAGGTGATTTCTAATGATTTGATAGGAACAGTATTTTTGCCGGTGCTTCTTAATGAGCATGCAGAATTCTTCATTTTCCTATTTGCTTTTTGAAATTTTGTGTTTTACCCTTTGGTAAGTACAAGCTTAAATCTTGTAATTTAATTACAGTTCTGAAACACCTAGAAGTGACTCCTTCCTGCTTATGTTTTTGCCTTGTATCCAGAGCAGGGACAGAGAAAAGCTATCAAAAGCATTTCTGAGAAAAGCTCATTGCAGATAGAATTTAACACTCTGTGTTGTGCTCGTGATTATAGACAGCAACCCAGAAGCAAAGGTGACTCTATTTTTCCTTAAGAGCAGTGCAGAGGTCACTTACTGTGTTGGCTTAGGCTGTGGTTATAAGGCTATTTTAACCCATCTTAGGTCTGACTCTTGCTGAAAGGAGTATTTCTCACTGCCTCTCCCCCTGCTGTCCTTTGCAACTGTGTGGTCAGGTGGATCATGGACTTGATCCAGGTGAAAACTAACCCAGGAAAAATATCATGTATACAGTTGTATAAATGATAATGCTAACAGAGCTGGAGGTGTGGAACCGTGTACCTAGAGGTAGAAATATTTGTGTATTGGCAGACAGGTTTATCGTGGTTTGAAGTGGTCGGATAGCAAAGGCCTGAGAGACTTCTGGCTGAAGAATTCATCTGTGTGTACTGGACAGCACCTAATTACACGGACTAGATTGTTTGATGATCAGAACAGAAGTTACCTGGTCAGTTTAGTGTTTGCCTCCTACAGTGCCATTCATCGCAGCAGTTCAGTGATGCCTGTCTCTCTCACGCCAGGGTAAGAGCTATGGTTAAATTGGGGAACAAATCAGGAAAAAGTGTTCACAACTGATAATCTGCTGTATTTATTTAGCATAAATGAAGACTCAGCTAATGCTGTATCGTTTGCAGGAGTTCCTTTGAGCAGTAGACTAAAATGACTGCAGAGGATTTTAATTCATTTGGACGTACAGAGAGCAACCCTGGCAGCATAGTGTCCTTGTAAGCACCCATTTTTATAAGAAGTTGTGTGTCACGGTGAGATCAGAATTAACACATCAATTTCATGGAAAATATGATCACTATTTTAAATGTATTTTTGAAATATTTTGGGGAGCCTAAAACCAAATCACAGCCACACATACAGGGTGCATGGTCTTCATAATTTTTGCATGTCTCTGTATGCTGTTGTATTTATTTTTTTTAACGAAAACTGGAGCTTCAGGTGTCAGGTATTTTATTGTATACCTGATCCAGCAAAGTACAGATGGAAGGAAATACGGGAAGATTTATTGTGTAAAGGTGGTAGGTAGGACAGTGTGTTTAAAGAGGCCTGTTAATGAGTGCTGGAATATAACTGTTAAAGTACATTTTCCTGGCAGTGGGAGTAAGAGCCTGAGGGGATGGAGAACAACATGCTTCTGGTAAGCCATGTTTGCTCTGGTCTCTTTATGAACTGACTTGGGAATCTTTCTTTGGGAAGAGGGAGGAGAAGAGAGGAAGGACTTGAGGAAGACTGCCCCTTTATAATTGGTGATGGACTGAGGGAAAACAAGGCTGTAACTGGGTATCTTAAACCAGCAGCATGCTGGATTGCCCTGCTGAAATCAGCCTTCCCCAGCCACAGACAGTGTATTTCTGCTGGGTGTTATCTCCAGGGAAACTACAGCATTGAAGTTCTGCTTTTGAAAGTTGCTTTTATTTAACCTGATTGACCTGAGCAGCTTTGCTCAATTAAGACGGTATATGTGATACTTCTGTATTCTTCATTTTGTGGAGAAACTGTACGAGGCTTTGGGCCTCTGCCTCGTGCAAGGACTTTCAGTGTTGAAGCTGTAATATACATCACTAAAATTCCAGGACTGGAGGACACAGCCTGAAAGCCCAAGGAGATGGAGGTTTTTTGACATTTTCCTGCTTTCTGGGTGAAATCTCCTGCAGACATTTAATATTGGCAAATAGGTGGTTAAGTGAAATCCTAACTTTTCTTGGCGGATCTTGGTTCCTATCTCTGTTCTTCTTTTCCTACTGAAAACCGAATGGGCTCAAGAATGTTGTTTGAATGTTGTTTATGAATGAATGAAATATAATACCCAGCTAGAGCCCTAAAGTTACTAACTAAAGCATAGAAGCCTTGAACAAAACTGAGTGAAATTTACATTTAGCAAGTATTTTCTGGCGTGTGCAAGTTGCATATGTATTCTATGTTGTCCTGCCATACCTTAAAGTGCTTTTACATGTCTTCAATTCTAGAATGTGTTTGGACAATCTGCTTGTTAAATTATTTTCTGAATATCAGTACAAGTTAATTTTACCTCACATATCTTTTCCACTCTTTATTTGAAGATTTGAGTGTTTTCTGGATACTAATTTCCAGCCTAATATAAGGAGTGAAATGTAAATTGTTTTTATACCCAGGGAAGTAAGACAAGAGTTTCAAAGCAGTAGAATAAAACAACTTTTCCTGCCTCCCTTGCTGAATATCTAGTTGTTCTTCAGCAAACTGGCTTCTAAATGGGATTTTTCTGCCTTCTGCGGTTTTGTTACTGTAAAATGAATTGTTTAAAGATCTAAAAAAGTTTTGGGAAGGGTGCTTGAAAGCAAATAGCTTGTATCAAAGAGCATAACACTGATTTGTTCTGTTTTGCTGCACCCACCGTTAAATTCAGAATGTGTTGCTGCCATAAGTGTGGGACAAGCTCGCACTTTTCAGTAGTAACACTGAAACACAGCCAGTCCTGGAATTTAAAAATAGGTTGTCAGTCTGGTTTTACACTTCTCACCTGAAACCTAATACTGTTTGGGGAATGTCTTGTAAACTGCAGGCAAAAGAACCCAAAGAGTGAAATTCACTGCTGCTTTCTTCTTAAATAGATAAATAATTCCTTTTTTCTGTTCCTTGAAGGAAGCTGTTTACTGACATGCAAATACCTGGTATTGATAAAACTACAGTTTCAGCTTGCAATTAATACTACTTAATTATAAATCAGAACTTCAAACAGTGTCACTAAGCATAAATTTTGGGATTAGTCTACACTTGAGAGCCCACTCCATTTAGATGTTTGTAGAGCTCATTCAACTTCCGTTGTTATTGCATGCAAGGCTTTTTCTGGATTATTTAGAATTATGCATATAACTTTACCACTACCATACTAGTATCTAATGCTTCTCTGAAGAAGAGAAGAACTTCTCTGAATGCAGGTAAGTGTTCCTTCACTGTGGCTGCAAGGGCAGGTAGAAAATGTCATTATCTGTAGTCAAATGTGATTATTATTGACATTTATTTCCTAATGCATTACTAAGAAAGCTTAAGAAGTGGATTGAAAAACAGTATTTCCTCTCCTTTTCCATCCAAATAATTGTGTAGTGCCTTCTCTTCTCTGTAGAAGTAATCTTGGTGGTGCCTTTTCTCTAGGAGTAGCCCACCGAAGCCAGAGCAGCGAAGGAGTGAGTTCACTCAGCAGTTCTCCATCTAACAGCCTTGAAACACAATCTCAGTCTCTCTCTCGGTCTCAGAGCATGGATATTGATAGTGTCTCCTGTGAGAAAAGGTAAAAAATGCAGCCAGGTAAAAGAATTGCCGGCAAATATTGCACGATGCTAATCATCAGAACCACTTACACAGGAAAATATTCTGCCCTTTCTCACTTCTAGCCATGTTAATGCAATAGGGTTAAATGCTTGAAAATGTCACACTATTTAGACCACTGTAAACTTTTTCTAGTCTGGTTTTAATGAGAATTCCTGACCTAAAGTGATGAAAGACAAAGCATTATCTTAGACGTTAAGTGATGAGCATGCCTGGTGGGGATAATTCAGCTATTCCATTTTAAAAAGGAAAGGTTGCGGGATATGATAGCTGCGTAGTTTGTATTGCCTCCTGAAGAAATTTAGTATTATGTTTCTTGAATTCAAAATAAATGTAACATGAGAAGCATTTATCAACTAGGGGGTTTAATTGCTGTTTGTGCATATGGCTGTTCTGTTGCTTTGATGCTCCTTCAGTCAGCATCTTACACGGGACTGTGGCTTTCTATGCGTTAATGGGCGGCTTCTTTTACTTCCACTTGCAGTATGTCCCAGGTAGATGTGGATTCAGGAATTGAAAACATGGAAGTTGATGAGAATGATCGCAGAGAGAAAAGAAGTCTGACAGATAAGGTTGGTCTGTTTTATATTGGCTTTTCTCTTCCAAACTCTCTAGATGTATATTATTGTAACATCGAGCTTCAGGATTCCGTGGGAGACACCTGTCCAGATTATGCAGTTTGGAGTTAACAGTGCTGGTGTTTGGGTTTCAGTTCAGAACAGGAACAAAGGATTTAGGGTGGAGGAGTGATGCAGAATTTTGGCTTGCAGTGAGTTTAGTTATCTCCATATTTTTAAATACATGCTTTAGAGGGTGGAACTAGCCCTCGGATGTCATCTGTGGAAAACTTCTTCACTGCATTTCCTCATAAACATTTGGGAAGGAAAAAAAGTCACTACTTCCAATATCAAAGCTGCATTCTGATGATCTCGAATATAAATTATATTTGAAAACTGTGAAGAAAATGTTGTTGTTATATATCCTGCAACAAAGTGACCTAATAATGCCTGAATCTATTTTTTTAATACGCAGTAGGCCTGAAGAAATATTTAAGACACTTCTGAAGATTGTGGCAGCTCATTTGTTTAGCATTTAGAGGTCTACTAACAAAGTACTGCTTCAAATGTTTTGTATGCTGAAGTTACGTAGCATTCTATGTAGTAAGATTTTCTTCTTGATTTTCTTCTTAATGACATTATAAGAAAATAAGAATATTTAGCTACTGAGGTTTGGTCAGGTGGTAGAACTCTTTAAAGTAGAAAAAGCAAGCAAGCATAAAGCTTGAAATCACTCCTAAAATAGTTCTCTTTGTCATTTGATTTTAAGGCCCATGTGAAATAAAGGCATAAAGAAATGAGACTTCAGTGTAGTGGAGCGAAGTTTCTACAACATTTCTTGCAGTGCTCATTAGATGTCTGTGTTTATTCCTGCACTGTCAGTAATAAGGTCGGTTGGTGAAAGCCTGGCTTAAAGCCACGTAGTGACATCCCTGCTGCAGAATCCTTCCCAGTCAGTTCCGACAGTGGGACAGCTGGCATTGTGCTACTGTGAAATAAAGAGCTTGGAATCAAGGACAGTCTTGAAGGGGGGAGAACGCATGACCAGTGGAAAGTAAAATAAAGCTTTGCAAACTTGGTTCAATTCTGCTTACTTATTTGGAGACACTAAAAAGCAAAGTGGACAGGAGACAGCACAGTCCTCATTTATAAGCAAAAAAATTTTCTTGCCTGGTTGTCTGCATACAAAATGATGTCACTAATAAAATTGTCTTTTGCTACATCTTTTCTGCATCTCTTTTGTGTGTGTTCAGGTTTTTTTCCAAATAAATTTTGACAAATTTATCTATATTACTTTATAAATATTGAAAATCCGCCATTAAGAGTTAGTCTGAAGCTGTTTAAAGAAGACCTGCATTTGATAAAATGGTGACTTGATGAATACAATTGCATATAGGTTAATTTTTATTTGATTTTTTTTTTTAACCCCCCTAACTAAGGAACCTCTGTCTGGGTCTGAAGTATCTGAGGAGCAAGCTTTACAGCTGGTCTGTAAGATCTTCAGAGTCTCTTGGAAGGACCGAGACAGAGACGTTATCTTCCTGAATTCACTCTCTGCCCAGTTCAAGCAGAACCCAAAGGAAGGTGGGTATCTGAGCTGTTTTCTTTGTTAGGGATTGTTTCAGTTGAGCTACGTGTTCCCTACTCTTTATTTGTAGCTTTTTCTCTCTTTTCTACAATGCCAGGGCCACCTTCTAGTGGCCTTTGCTTGATTTCAACGTCTGCTCTCAGCAGATGTGACAGGAAATGGGATCCCCAAAAGGAAGATGGGACTGATTGGTCCATGCTTCTGTTTTAGTCAATTGCTGTGCTCTTGTTCCTTATGTTCTCTGTTTTCAAGCTAGTGTCTGATATTGCAGTGTTGCCAGATTTATTATTTTTTTCAGAAACCTTTTACTGATTTAATGGGTTGTTGTGCATCATAATAGACACTTAGCAGTTAACTTGATAAGCTAAGAATTACTGATTATTTTATATAACAAATTATATTTTATGTCAGCTGTAAGATATGACCAAATTCAAAATTGCTACTTTATGTGTGGGCATATGTGTGTGGGGTGTGTGCACTTGTGGGTTTTTCCCTTTCTTTATGACACAACTTGCCCAACTCAACTTAGCAGAGGGGAAATTCAGCAGGGACAGACAAGACAACTTTAATAGTCAACAATAGCAACATTAGGCCATCTATGATCTTTTGTATTTTCCTTCAAAGTTATATTTTTATATAGCTGTAATTCCAGAACCTTGCTAATATAGACAGAGTGATAGTTATAAATGTGTCAGTCTATTGTTTTTGCCAAAAGCAGCACTTAATTCACAGAAGTAAACTACTGTCTCTGATAAAGTTTACATCTCTGACTAACACGTAGATGAAGACAGTAGGTGAGGATACTAACTCTCTTTTATTCTTAACAGTGTTTTCAGATTTTAAGGACTTGATCGGGCAGATTTTGATGGAAGTGCTGATGATGTCCACCCAGTCAAGGGATGAAAACCCGTTTGCTAGCCTGACTGCTACATCACAACCGATTGCTGCAGCTGCCCGCTCTCCCGACAGAAGCCTGATTTTAAACATGGGCTCTAACCCAGGAAGCAGCCCTATGTTTTGTAATGTGGGCTCCTTTGGTTCCAGTTCATTATCCAGGTGACTTCTGATTATAACCGAATACTCATTTCACTTGAGTATCGATTGGTAGACTAGAAGAGGGAGAAGGGCATAGAAATGTCCCAAGGACAATAAATAGAATAGATTTTTAAAATTCTTCACTTTTCCACGTGAATGTCCCTCCATTTCACCATTTTTGGTTACGTTGCCATGGCTAGAAGTGTATTTGATAGGTTAAAGCCATGTAGCTGGTTCCTTCTGAGAACTATCCCTAACTTGCATCAGTGAAGGCTATGACTCTTAACTTAAAAGCGTGTATATTGTGACATTGTTTAATTCAACAATAGTAAGAAGGAATAATATGTGTGAGCTGCAGAATTATTGCTGAAGAGTCATCAGAAGGGCAAGGGCTTCTCTTGCTCGTTTTATCTTTTTCACCCTTTTTCTGCATATCCTAAATCATTGCTTTTTTTGTTTTCTTTTTCCCCTGTAACTGGTTTAGTCTCTATGGGACTAGTCCAGCTCCTACTACCAATTTCACAAGCTATGTACCAATGACTGGTTCATCTCTTACCCCACCAGCCAGTTCAGTTGCCACTACATCTGTGCCTTCCATTACTGTCAGCTCTCACCTCTCAGCATCAAGCCCTTCTTGGATGCAGCCTTCCTCTCCGAGGTACCGGCCGTACACTGTTGCCCATTCTGGAGGCTTTTCAGCTTCTTCCATCCCGCGTTCTTTGAGTATTTCCATCCCATCTAGTTCTCCAAGTCCTCCAGCCGTGGCTGCTAGCCCTCCGGCCGTGCCACTCATCCCATCCAGACAGAGACCCACAACAATGGGTCCACCTTTGTTTACTGCTTCACCCAGTACCTTGCGCAGGCGTTCTTCTTTACTGAACAGGATTCCTTCTAGGTATTTCACAAGAACAAAAGAGTGTGTTTAATGTGTGCCGTGCAGGGTGTGGCATAATCTGCAGTTTGGAAGAACTTCTGTTTGTGCTGAGCTCACCCTACTTACCCTGAGTTGATTTCTGCGTTTTGGTTTGTACTAATAGGTTGACTTGCTAACAAGCCAAAATGTTAAACCTGCTTCTGCAAGCATTTGAGGTGTAATGTAATCACTTTAAAGGTAGCAAGATTGTTTTAATTTCCTCCTCTTACATCCATTCCAGTTCAACTATTAGCTTTCTGTTCAGTTGCTTCTGCTGGATAGTAAACCAAACAACTCCTGCTTTGAAATCAGTTTTCTCAGTAGGACTGTAGCCCATTTGTTGAAAGCTGTTACTTGCTGGATTGTGTTAGATTTGATTCCCTTGTGCTTAGATTTAAATTACAGATTAGCATATTCCAGTACGCCAGGCTGAGTGCTGATGCGTTTTCTCTGTTGGCTGCTCCTGGAAACCCCAGTCCCTGCAGGAGGGAGAAATGAGCACACACTGTTTTGAGAACACTGCTTTTTGAGACCAGTGGCTTAGAACTGTAATACTTATTACTCAGTCATGTCTAAACATTCTCACTTCAGCCATAATTTTTATTAGGTCTCCAAAATTCTTTTTAAATTTTGGTCTGTAAACGTGTGGTGTTTTGATTTGTGAATAACTTGTAGTAGTGCAATAGAGCATGTTAGTATAGTCTTGGTTTTACTAACGTGAGTTATTCATTGTCTGCATGTTTAGAGAAGATGATTTTTGGCAGACTTACAAAGAAAAGCTACCATTTACTTTTTCTTTTGGCTTAAAAAAATCTGATGGCCTTTTTCATTTCTGTTGTGGTAGTATATACGACAACCCTTTCTCCCTCCTCCTCCTTGCCGTTTCTGATGTGTCTGAGGACAGTAGTGATGAAGAAAATGAAGATGATGATTTTTCTTGTGTCCAGTTTGGGTCCAGGTATTGGAGAAAGAGAATGTAACCTGCATGTTTGGTTGCTTAGGAACTAACAGTCTCTGTAGTGTCAAGTGTTCTTCAAAGTAACTTGGGAAATGACTGAAGCCAAGAAGATGACTTGGATGGGTTTTTAAGATGGTGCATAAACACATATAATGAATGCCAGTTAGTCAGCTCTCTTTTGAAGAGATGACTAAGACAATGTAAATGTTAATCATTCTGCCTTGTAGGTTTAACGAGGACAGTTTCTGAAATAATGTTTGAGTGGAACTCCTCATGGACTGTATGAGTAGAAGGAATATTATTCACTCATGGTTGTAATTTTAAAACCATTGGTACATCATGTGCATGTTTTCCTATGAAAAATTAGAAAATGAGAACAAAGGTTAACGTTTAGAAAAAGATGCAGTGGCAGATAGCCAGCTGATGCAAGCAGTAGGGTTTGGTTGAAGATTCATTGCTGTTTGGCCGTTGAGGCTCACTCCTCTAGCCTGTAAAGAAAATACACCTGAAAGTTGAAACTGGTTCTTTGACATGGATAAGTAGCAGAGGCTGATGTAGTTGGAACAGCCAAGAATGGAGAGGGAGGAGTAGAGTATTTACTGTAAAACAGAGACTTAGGAATCATATAGTGATCACTTTATATTTGTGTGACATCAAGATGCATGAAAACAAAACGAGAATTGGTGTTAGTGAGTTCTGTTTGGAAGCTGGCAAAAAAACCTGCAGAGCAGTGGATATGCTGAGGAAAAAAAGCTTTTGGAAATACCGATGCGGGGTAGGGTCTTCTCTAGTTTTACATTGCATTGCAGGGTAATGCTGCAATGTCTTGGCTGATACAGAGATGTTTGCCTATTAGGACTGAGGTTTTCGTGTGGAAAATGAGCAGACTTCCTACGGAACCGTTTGTCATATCCAAGTGATTTGTGTTCTTTAATAATCTGTTGGTGAAAATGATTCATTTCTTTCTTTTCCCATTAAAACTTAACATTCATCAGCTTCATCACATGCACCAAAACTCCCAAAGAAATGCTCAGTTCTTTTGTACCAATGCAAATTGGAGAAAGGAGTAAATATTTATATAAAACCTATGTAATTTAGGGAGACTGTTGTGAAAAATGGGACTTGTGTAGTGGTTATGCTCTATGAGTATTCAGACCCCTGATTATGATTAGTAGTAATTCTGAGTTATAATTTTCAAGTGTATAAGGGAAACAAGATGAGAATTTTAACATGCATGTTGAAAAACTAGGGGGAAAAGTGTTCCTCCAAGACTTTCAGTCCCCTTTGAAGTACTTTAGTTACAGCAAAAGTCAGAGGAAATCCGATTGCTCGAGCCTTCTAAGACTAAGGTAGGTCAAAACTTCAGGAAGTACCTTGTGATGTCAGGGAGTGCCCAAAAAGACTTGGTGTAAGGTGATCTTTTTCTCCCTGCTGGCTTTTTTTGTTTATGTTTGTTCCTGCAGTAAGTTGGGACACTGCTGCTAAAGCCAGACTCTCAGCTAGAAGACCTTCCAGTAGCATCTCCTCTTTTCCTTTACAGTCTTATTTCAGAAGAGCCAACTTGATAATGCAGGTTTACAATAGCTTGCATATGTGGAATTTAGGATTATTTTTACCCGCTGTTTTGTTTAATTCTTATCCTGGTGGCAATTTAATCCAAATGTTGGATTGAGTTGCAGAGCCTTCTGTAGGGATTTATGAGGCTGCTGTGCTTCTGGAGTCTTGGTTTGTATATGAAGCCCTGGCATTCTGCAGGCAGCAGTAGGATGTTAAGTTAAATTATAAACACAGTGACTGTACAATTATGCAACAACTTGTATTCTGAAAATACCAAGGCATTCAATATGTGTATGAAGGATGTATGAGCTTTGCATTAGAATAATTTCAGTTGCTGCTGCAGTGAAATCATTAACAGAATGACTAACTATAGAAGTAGTAGGGTTTTTTTATATAAATTATTTTAGAAGGGTAATTTTTAAGCTGAATGTAAGGAGTCAAGAGGTTTAAAAGAGACTATAGAAAAGAAAAGGTGTGTATGATTTCATGGTTAAGGAGTACTGTTTTAATAGAACTACATTTTCCATGGATTAGTTTTAATTGAATAATTGAAAACAAATTCTCTCTGCAAAAAGAGATTGCTGCTATTAGAAGTTACATTTCTTAACATGCTGAGCCACCAGATGCTTAGTAATAACCTTTCCCTGGTGTATTGGCTGGACTGCAAAGCTTGTGCAATAGATTTGTACAGCTTGATTATTAAAATGTAAATTATTTTGCAGCTTAAAGGAAATTCTAATTTTGACACAGTTTGTAGTTTTAAACATGCTTTTAAAAAGCTGCGTTTAAGGAAACTAATATCTTATTTTCCAGTTTAAGATCTGGGGCTTATAAATTTGTCTTCATTTGAAATCCACCCTCACTGTAAACAGGCTTTTCTTTGAGGAACAGCAGTAGACCATCCATGTAACTGCTATTTTTTAAATTCCATTTACATAAAGTGAATATATCTTGCCTTAATTCCCTTTTGTAAAATGAGGATTTTGCTTTTAATTAGCTTTGTCAAGCTGTTATTTAGGGAAGAGTTCTGTTGAGATAACAAGTCTGAGAGTCATGGAGTCTCTTCTCACTTTTGTATTCAATTTCTGTCTCGTCTCAAGCATGGTCTATTTTTTGTGGATTTAGTTTTCATCTTTACAATATCAGTGTTTTCTGCCCCTGAAGTTGTGCTGCTTCATGAAATGGCATATTTTACTGTAAGGGAATTGAAACGAACTGAGTTGAAGTTACATGATCTTTAATGCGAAAATTTGAAAACAGTTGCTTTGAGGTGTTGCTTCCTATTTTGTTTCTTCTCCTTCCTTAAAATACCTATAGTGATTGTCCGTAGCCCTGTCTCTCAGCTACGGTCTGTTCTCTGCAGTGGGAGGACCTTATCTCCCCTGGGTTGGCCAGCATTAGCAGAGCTGGTGGAATTTCTACCCTTTTGAAAGCTGTACACAGAGACTGTGCAGAGGTTTCATCGTGGCATGAAAGTGTTGTGATGTCCTGAGCAGCCAAACAACTTTGATGTCAGGTACAACGTAAAAGGTGTTGATTTTTGGTGTTGCCATGCGAGAAGAGGATTTATTGATACCCATTAAAGTCATGCACCATATTGCTATCAGATACTTATTCATTTAATAAGATAATTGATTCTTCAGTCATGTTACAGTACAGATGAACTTCCAGAGTTGGATAAGCTGTTAAATGGAGGGCTGTTCATAGATGACAGAAATTATCTTAATTATTGAGCCATGTGTGATGGGATGGAGTCTTCTGAAAATTGACAGGGGATCTCAGGAGCTCATGAATTATTTGATTGCGCACAAGTGAAGAACTGTACCTAATGCTTGCTTTCTTTTTTGTGTGTGTTTTAAAGTGTGGGAGGCTCTGGCAGCTCAAGTGTTTCCGATTCCTGCAGTGACCACTTCACCATTGAAAATTGTAAGGAGACAGAGATGCTGAACTACCTCATTGAGTGTTTTGACAGAGTTGGAATAGAGGAGAGAAAAGCACCAAAGGTACGTCTCAGATACGTAAAGCTTTATCAGTGCTGTCACACTCCAGAAAGTTGCTGGAAATTGATAATTCTTTCTTGATGGCTTTGTTGTAGAAATATAGAATTTATAAGGTCCCTTTGACTCTTTATTAATTCATCCTATTTGAATCATGTATATGTTTTACATCTCTAAAATAAGCACTGTTAGAAACTGTCCTTCCTTCTTTGATCTACTGCGTTTTATCCAAGCTTATTCCATATAAAACATGCTTTTGTAAGACCAGCTCTTTATCACCATTCTATATTCTGCTTTAAGCTTTTGCTTCTGGGCAAAAAAACCCCACCACTTTTTATATAAAATCTGAAAGATTTTTAGCTGGTGTAGTGCTAATCTTAGTTTGCATAATACATTCATATTGCATGAATAAAGACATTTATCATATTTCCTGTCTGTTCTGTCTCTGAATACTTTTAGTTTGTATTAAAATAAAGTTATTTTTATCAGATGTGTAGCCAGCCAACAGTTAGCCAGTTACTGAGCAACATCCGATCGCAGTGCATTTCACACGCTGCTTTGGTGCTACAGGGATCCTTAACACAACCAAGGTAAATACAGCTCATGTTACTCCTGAAAGTTAGATTGTTACGGGATTTTCTTTTTCTTTGGAGGTTTTGATAAGAAAACTTAAGATCAGTTGTTGGAGCAGGATGCAGTTATGTGCCAGAGGAATAGTTTATTGCTTTACTGTTAGAGACTATTGCTCCCCCTGATATGATAGTGGGGAGCTGTTTAAATGTTTTCTGTGTTTGGGTGAAATCACCCAGGTTGATTTGAGCCGTTTAAGTGGGGGATCTGAATTAACCAAGCTGTTTTCTGCCTTACCTCATGCATAAACTGTTTTACTTGCAGATTGTTGGGGCACTACTCCTGTGACAGTCAGTAACCTGTTCAGCTGCAGCTGAGAAACAGTCGTATCAAAATGTGTAGCAAAAACTGCTGAAGTGGTGCAGCACTTGTTCACTTCAGAGAGTTTACCACAACAGATTCGGAAATGTGTATCTCTGTGTAGACATTCTACGCTAAATCAAGACTGAGATTTCAAGTGCTGTTGTTTCAACAGCAGTTGTTTAACCAGCAGCCTCTTTAGTTGGAACAGCAAAAGGTTTTTAAAATAAGCCATGTGACTAATACTACAATCTGCTTGATTTTGTATTTGTGTTTCCAAACAATACTTCTGTAATACTTAAAGGTGCACTGATGTTCCATTGTGCTTTGAGAATAGCTTTTTTTCTTTATGTGAAACAAAGTTGACATTAGACTAAGTTTTATTCTTATTTTATTTTAGAATAATAAGGGAAAAAAGATACTTTGAAAAAAAAATCGTAGGGAGCAGTTAAAAGTAATGACTGTATTATTTCAGAGAAGACCAGTGTTATGTTCTTTTCTTAATCTGGAAAAACAAACATCAAAAAATGCTGTTCTTTCACTAGTTGAGCATAACAAAGGGCCTTTTCATTAGAGAGGAGTAGAAGGGAGAACCAATTACTACGCAGAAGCTGTTATTTTCTTCCAGCCTCATTAAACTAAAGTGTGATGTTGGAAGCAGCATCTGTTTTGTGATAACCTTTCCCCAGGTAGCTTGAGAAGACAAGGTTAGTTACTCCTGAAAGGAATAGGTGTGTCTACATGTTGGTAATCTTCTCTCTGGCACATCCTTAGACGTGATTACTCTGACATTTTTGCAAATACTGCTACAAATACTACTGGAAATAATCAGTAGTTTGGGATATGTGTTTTTTTATACAAATAAAGGTCATTGCAGCAGCAGTCTCTGCTGGTACCGTATATGCTGTGTAGGAATCTCCCATTTGGCTTCATCCAAGAATTGGTGAGAACAACTTATCAGGATGAAGAGGTGTTCAAACAGGTAAGGCGTAGGTAAAAAATAAATAATTACGTCATATGATTCTGCTATTTGCAATATCCGAGAGTGGATTTCCAGAGGTTTATTCTGCGTCTCACAGTTCTATACTGGTTGCTTCAGGGGCTAGTGACCTGCTAGAGTTTGGTTTTGCTCATTTTCAACTCATTTAGCATTTTGTGAAAAAGACTGACTTTTATTATTTGCTGGTTCTAATTGTGAAAAATGCATTGGTTAATAAGCAGCGCACGTTTATGTAACGTTGAAATGAACTACTTGAAATATATGCAGGCAGGTATTATGGGATTGATCTTGGGTTTTCATCCTTCTATGCTTCTGTACACAATATCCTAAAAACATACATGTGAGATGGCAATCTTCTGTAATCCTACTCAGAAAGATTTATTGTTTTTTCTGTCTTGCAATCCTTAGCCTTATTTCCAACTTGAATAGTTTGCATCTAAGGCGCTAAGAGCATTTTACAAATCCTAGTCCATTAAGTTTTCCATATCTTAGAGAGGAGATGACTGAGAAACATTATATGGTTTATTTTGTGTCAGAGTAATTCACTGAGATGATAAAAAAAAAATTGGAACTGATGGGCCTAGTGATTAAGACACACAGCTAGCAAACTTCTAGCCCGTATAATGTTAAAGTAAATCAGCAAGGTTGTAATTCTCTCTAATTAGTGCTCCTGTAGTATTATGTGACTTAGCTCTAAAGAGGCCTCAGGATGGCATTTGATCCTTCCAATTCTGAAAAAAATGACATGAGCTAGTTTTTTTGTGTAGTTAAAATATTTTTCAGTAATTTGTATCTTGCTCTGGACAGCTTTTAGTAGAGTTCCTGCAGTTGGAAGTATGTGTAATACTGTCAGAAAGTGGTTATGGAAAATGTTAAAGGTCTCCTACCCTGCAGAAAAGAACATTTCTGCTTCAGCAGAAAACCACCTCTTTCTCGTCCTTTTCTGTAATTTGATTTAATAAGATTTTTTCTCTTCATAGAAGCAACACAATATACTTAAAATTCAGTGGAACCTCTTGTTGTTATTGTTGCGAAATTACTATAAGGGTTTATTTTGTGAGGGTATAGTTGTCAGAGCTGTGTGATTGGGACTTACTAATTGGGTATAATTACTTTTGATGAACAAGTTCCTGTTATGTCACTTCCTCTTTCATAACAATCCTTGATGGCTGCTTATTATCTTTGCTCTTACCACAGTTACAATTTACCAGCGCAAAAGCAACTTGCTTACACGACATGCAAAATTAAAGCTATGTTATTACTCCAAGTGTATGGGCGAATAAAGTATTACCCATTTGGGCAATCAAGTTGTTGGAGACCTCTGTAGAATTTGTGCTCTGATTTGTGGGTGTAATATACATTCTTACACACGTGTGTACAGTATCTGCAGGGATGCTGTAGGGAATGTGTTTATGCTTCCCCATGGGGGGTTCCTCACGCAGAGAACTTGATGGAACACCACCAGGTTTTTGTCAATGTGCTGACACTGCTGTTTGTCAGCTTCAGCTTGTACCTGGGGTTATTTGGTTTGCAAAGTAAACGTTTGGAAGCGAGTTAGAATGTCATCAGAAAAAATACATACAAGTGCTTGGACATAAAATTTTATGGTTAGGTCGTTCTGCTCGGGCATCAAGTCGATACATCGCTTACACTATTTCAAGCAAGTTGCTTATTAGCTTTGAATAATCTCTTAAGCATTCAGGCTTAACTGGTATAAATTTAAAGAAAATATCTTAAGTTTTTTCTTTTGTGTAACTTACAGTATCTGAAGGATGAACAGGCATTTCATGCTGTGAACAGCAGTGGTGTCATTTGATTGCTTCCTACTCTTGAATAAAGTAATCTACTTCTGTTTTTACAGATCTTTATTCCCATTTTACAAGGCCTGGCTGTAGCTTCCAAAGAGTGTTCCCTTGATAGTGACAATTTTAAATATCCCCTTATGGTAAGTACTGTTTGTTTCTAGAAGCTGTTTCTTTATGATTATTGCTAACACATTAAGCTTCCAACATAGAGTTTAACAATAATAACCCGCTAACCAAACAAAGCCCAAACAGGTTGGAGTACTTTATCTTGTATAGAATCTACATGAGGTATGAGATGTATAAAAGATCATTAAAAATCCAGTAGAGTCTGAGGCCAGTAATCTTAAGCTTAATGTATAGAGATTGTATAGCGGGCTATTCAAATGTTTATATGTATTGCTTTATATAAGATTAATCAAACGTATGGATCCCATCACACGTACTAGTTAGAATACTCTGGATGGTTATAAAATCCTGCTGAGCTGCTCCCAATTTAAGTCTGGGAAATATGCCCCATATCCATACCAGTGTTTGTTGGACTCACTTTTGTATGTGCAAAACTCTTAAACTCTATTACATTAAATCCAAAATTGTTTGAATTGGTGACTATTTACTGTAGGCAAATTTCATAATATTCCTTGGCTGAAAAGCTGGGTCTTTTATTTTTAGGGTTTTTTTTAAGTCCATGTTTTAGTCCCTAGATCTGCTGCCCTGCTGCTGCTTTTATTGACAAAACAAGAAAGTCTTTTGAAAAGCATGTTTGGCCACAAAAGAGCAAGTTAAATTCTTGGGTAAATTGAGCATTGTCAGCTAACACCTTCAGATATTTTCAGCGTGTGATGCCAAAAAAGGTTGTTACATCTCCGGTTTAATTTGTACTTCAGGAAATTAACTGGACTGGGATGCTGCAAATCAAACTGACTAAGGAACTGTGGTACTTTTGCAAAAATAATAATTTTTGCTTGTTCTTTGTTTTCCTGCTCTTCTGTTATTTCCCCCCAGTTTAAATTGTAAACTTGCAAATTTGGCTGTTGGCAACAAGAAAGGGTTACTTGAAAATGACACTCCATTTTTATCATCTCTAGTTGGCACAACGTGCACCGAAAGGATGGAATAGTAATTAGTAGCTGTAGTATAATTCAAGAATGAGAACATGTAATAGAGGAGAAGCAGGATATGTGAAAGCCTACAGTATTCTTGTGTTTTCAGATCATCTCGTAACTGCTTTCCTTTTTTCTGTGCTGCAGTTGAAAGTGAGTTAGAGATCTTGGATAGGATTCTTTGTTTCTGGCTTCTGTGTTCATCTGACATTTTTCCACTCTGATTCAAAAGACAAAGGCCATGGTGTATGTGTAGAACAATTGCTCTATTTATTATTGTTACTGACTTTTCTGTGGCAGTTCAGGAGTCCAGCAAAGGCATTGTTATGTTCTGAACAAACAAACAATTTGCACAGCTATTTTTTGAAATAAGCGCAATAATTTATTATCCCGTGAGGCATGTTAGCCTTTTTGAGACAATTTGGAACAGATGTAAAAGCTAAAGTGGGAGCAGGGTGTGCTCTAGCTCTTTTTGGATCTCTTCACCGTTGTAGAAGATAGAAGTTTTTCCACTGATTAAGGGGAAAAGGTTTGACTCTTTCAGCAGTTTACCATGTTAGGCTTATTATTAGCAGACAGGTTACTTAGGGATCACACACAAAAGTGATTTTTCTTGGGATTTCTTTATAGGCACTATGTGAACTTTGTGAAATCAAGTTTGGGAAAACACACCCTATGTGCAGTCTGGTAAGCATATCCAGTCTGATTATTTTTTTTTGTTCAAGGTAAAAGAACCGTGTAACTTACTTTGTTATATTATTTGATCCACATCGATAATGTTCTTCAGGACTGTAAGCCGGGGCTCATTCTAAACAATAGTTTAATGTAAACTGGTAAAGGAATTCTTTTCCCTGAGAATGTAGAAAAATGCAGGCAAAAATGACAGGCTGAGAGAGCCTCGAGAAGAGAAGTCTCTGGAGAGACCTTATAGCAGCCTTCCGGTACCTGAAGGGGGCTACAGGAGAGATGGGGAAGGACTCTATCAGGGAATGTAGTGATAGGACGAGAGGTAATGGTTTTAAATTG
>JAOXNO010000009.1:4520669-4534091 GCA_028565335.1 Limnodromus scolopaceus | reverse complement strand
CTCTAACTATTCTATGAATCTATGAAACAGGACTTGCTTAGATGCTGAAATGCTGAGGAGACATTTTCTTTTAGCTATTAGCATGACTGAATGTTGAAGAATCAAGGGCATGTGGCAAACACTGGAAGTGCGGGTAAAATAGTATGGCTGATGTGGCTGCTTTCATTAACTTGCTCTTTCTCCTGTTTTCTAGGTTGTCTCTTTGCCCTTGTGGTTGCCTAAATCTTTAAGCACTGGTGCAGGAAGAGAACTGCAAAGACTTTCCTATCTTGGAGCCTTCTTCAGTCTCTCTGTCTTTGCTGAAGATGACGTAAGTGTTACAGAAGGATCTAGATAGTAGTGTTGTGGGGTTTTCTTGTTTGGTTGGGTTTTTGGGTTTTTTCACTTCCCAAGCGTTTGATACGTTTGCCAATATTCATTCTACTTTCAGAACAAAGTAGTTGAAAAGTACTTCTCAGGGCCTGCAATTACTCTAGAAAACACCCGGGTTGTTAGCCAGTCTTTGCAACATTACCTGGAATTAGCAAGGGTAAGTGTTTTCATGTTTAAAAATAATGCAAGAATATTGTGGGTTTTTTGATCTTGACATAGGTGAAGAATGTAACAAAACAGCCTGCTTCTGTATTAAACAACAAATCTGTTAGGATGTGGCTGAAGGGAATTAGGAAAAAAATTAGTGCTACAAATATTTCTCTAAGGCTGTAAGCCAATTGAGAAAATAACAGAACAGTTAGTCATGGATTATAGTTTATGTTAAAGGATAAGTTTAAAAAAAAAAGCATACTGTATTAGTAGCGTGTATGCACTAGTCTATATACATTTTTCTGTAACTAATTTCATAGCTAATATATGCATATAATGTTTACAGTAAGACCGTAACAGAGGCTGTAGTTAGTTTTGTGGAGTTTGTAGAACATAAAGCTATAGAGCAGCAGGAAGCAGGAATGCAATGTAGAGCACTATGTGCAACCTGACACCATCTTTACTTGAAATTCCAGCAAGAGCTGTTCAAGATTCTACACAGTATTTTACTGAATGGTGAAACTCGGGAAGCAGCTCTCAATTACATGGCAGCTATTGTCAATGCCAACATGAAAAAGGCACAAATGCAGGTAAATAAAAGAAATGCTCTTCCTGTAATTAGTGGTCCTTGTCAGTGCACAAATAGCACTGGGTGGCTCATGCAGTGGTGGCTCTGGAGTGGAGGACAAAAGAATTTTGAGTGCCTCTACAACACGCAAGAGGCTGTTGTCAGTCTTTATCTCTTTCAATAAGTTTCCAAAATTATTCTCTTTTACCTATTGGATCAGTTTATATTGTCTCCTGTCTTAGGACTGTCGTGTCACTTCATTGACAAGGATTCTATGTTAGATGTTTAGAGCTTTGTACCTCCCCCCTCCCTCCCCTTCACTTCACGGGGGTGTCATTCCAATTGTCTATGTTTAAAAACCGTATTTCCCATCTGGTAAGTTGCTGAGCTGTGTTTGTGTGGCTTCTATAAAAGGAGTAATGCAGCTATGAGCTGGCATGCTTCCAGGGAGACAACGGGGATGGTATTTTGCCATTGTTTAATTAATGCATTGCACTTACTTCCTGGGATAAAATCTGTGCGTGAACCCTGGAAACCTGAAGTTTGCATCATTGTTGTTTTCACGTCCCCTTCTCAAAGCAAACGTTTGAATCCATTGTAAGGAAAACATTTCTGTGAAATTCCAGTTAAGAAGTAACAGAAACTTTACACTTAAGATATAACTTAGGAATTGAAGCTCAGCAGCTATTTGAAACTCTTCTGTTGTTGTCTGTATCCATGGCAAACTATTCTTGAGAGAGGCCCTTTTAATTTCTTAGATCTTCTCCTGCTTTTTTTATATGTGTTTGCTTAGTGTTCTTGAGAATGACTATTTGAACCAATGAGAAAGGTAATATTTAAGTTACTAAGTGACCTTCCTGTTACCACGAAGGTCTCCTTATGCTTAAGACCCATGTTCTTCATCGTTTCTCGCTTTTTGTGAACTTGCATACTTCATCTATGTTGAATACTGTTAGAGCGGCAGAAAATACCCTTTTATTTCTGAGCTTATGTCTTTAACTATTTTCTTTCTTGCTTCACAGACAGATGATCGTTTGGTATCTACAGATGGCTTTATGCTCAACTTCCTATGGGTACTACAGCAACTGAGTACGAAGATAAAGCTGGAAACGGTTGATCCCATGTACATATTTCATCCCAGGTGTCGTATTGACCTCCCAACAGATGAGACAAGAGTGAAGGCAACAATGGAGGATGTTGCAGCCTGGATTGCTGAACTTTGTGAGTACTCTGAGGTGTTAAGCATTTGCTTTGCCCTCTGGTTTTGATATTTGAGGTACATGGAATTACTTGATTCCAGCAAATAATTCCCCTCTTCTGAAATGTTTTTTCTTGATGCTGTCTGCTCTTACTTGTTTTAAAGAAAGTTGAGTTCAATGTCTCTCCCCCAGTAAGGCGATTAGTCTTTTAATTTATTCATCTAAACTCCTTGTTTGTTTGTTTGTTTTCTAGACAGGGATCCGTCTCCATTTTCTGAGCCGAAATTCCCAACGGAATGTTTCTTCCTAACCCTGCATGCCCATCATCTCTCCATCTTGCCAAGCTGCCGTCGGTACATACGTAGACTGCGGGCCATCAGGGAACTTAACAGGTTAGTTGTTAATTATCTAACACATCCGAGAGTCCTGGCATCCTATCGATGTTGTCTTCTCACCATGATGGCAACTCTTACAAACTTAATGGGAATTAGAATAACAATTTGAGTATAACTGCTGCTGAGAACAAATAATCTTAACTATTTATTTATCTGCTGCTTTTGGTCCTTAAGGATTTGTTGGGGGACTGTGGCTTGAATCGGGGAACTCAAATAATGATGGCATGGAGGATATTGGTTACACGAGGCAGTTGAAACTGGGGAGAAGACCATTCATGACATTACTTAACAGTGGTTATTATAACTTACCCTGTGGTGTGGTTGATGGTGTGAGGACATCGGTGCCTCAGGCTCCTTGACATAATTGTCGGAGTGTGTATAAAGTTCCATGTCTGATAATTGAGTCATTATAGACTTCAGATATAAGACATTTGTTAGTTAATGCCTGTGCTGTTTTGTGTGCCCTGGAAGGTATTTACCTTTTTTCTCCCTGGCTTCTGAGGTGGGATAACTTGTCATACCCTTGGGGAGGAGATGGAGGCTTCAGCAATAAACTCTTAATATCGTTGGTGTACATGTAATTCAGCATGTGGTTTTACCATTTTAAAAATTATAAATAAAAGTTACAATGTTGACATGAAGATACTGCTGTTTTCCATTTCTCTTGGCATAAATTTAAACAGACTTTTATAGTTGTTAAACCTCGAAGAATACTCTGTTAAAATTAGAACAGATTTTTGTATCATCAGTATTTTCCATTGTTTATAACTGCAGTCATTGCATTTTGGTAAATGTTCCTTGGCAGTAACACCACGATTCATTACAGGATTTTTGGACTGCATTTGTAGTGATTTCATTTTTAGTTTTTAAAGCACATGCAGGCCAAGAACCTGGGAAGCTGCAGAGAATGGAGCAGGAAGAGTCAGTATATCTTAAAGAAAAGAAGTATTTTCATGTAAGAGAAGTATTGCCACATAGAAGAGCCTGTGGATCACTTGTAAATAAGCCATACGTTTGGCTTGGAAAAGGAATTGCTGCTTTTTCCTTATTTAGAACTGTTGCGAAGGAGTTGCTTGTGCAGCAATCTCCATCTAACGGTGCAGAGTGAAGAGCTCTTGGCTTTTACTGACATCAATAGGAGCTTAGTGCTCAGCGTTTTCCACGAATTGCTTAGTTGCTTGCAACACTGAGCAACATAATTAGATGCTGGTGATAAAGAAATTAGGCTGGATATTTTTCTGCTGTAGGCAGAGATTGATGTGGAAAAGAAGTTGTGTTTAGAGAAGGGATGAAACAGGATGGTATTCATATAGTTGAATACATATCTATTCATATAGTATGTTGAGTTTTGTTCCAATCAGCTGCCCTTCCTGAAAAGGATTAAGATATGGGAATACAGAGAGATTTTAAAATGTAGATGACATGTGTAAAGTGTATTTAAATTCGCTCTTCTGTGGGGCAAAGTGAGAGGATGGGGTGGGGATGGGAGGTAGTATCAACCACCTTGATTTACTGGTCCTTAGGCTGACAGGGAGACTATGGTCTGTTCAGGTGTCGTACTCCTCTGCAAACCTGAATTTCATGGGGAGTGGAGCATGAGAAGGGGAGAAAAAAACTGCAAAAAATCATTTACAATCGTGGGAAGACACACAGGATGCAGACTTGTACCTTTCTTGGGAAAGGGAAGGTGTTTCTAGCAAGTCTGGCTCTCAGCCACCTTTTTCTTCCTTAGCCAATTCTCTGTTCCATTTTCTGTTCTGATCTTAGAAGACAAATGAGACCTCCGAATATCTCGTTAACTGGACCAGCCTTTCTCTGTGTTAGGGTTCATTTTAATTACATCCTTTTAACCTTCCTTTAAAATGACTGTAGACCTTAGAGTGAAAAAAAAGTAACAAAGGCGAGTGCGCTTTTTTTTAAATATAGTGGATAAAATCAGTTTGTCAGCAGGAGAGATCCCTTCTGTGTTCCATCCCTTTTTTTTCTACTGTTCTGATTTCTGACAGGGTGTGTGTTGGAGCTAGTGCATGTCACGCCTTTGAACGCACACTGTGCAGATGTTCAGTCTGCATTTACAAAAGCAATTTACTTTTCTTGTTACGATGATGGGTGACTTCTATGAAAACGATGAGCTTTTTCCCCCACTTCTCAATATTTCCTCTGTATTTAGCAGATAAGTAGGTTAAGTGCCTTGTAGTTGGCAGGACGTATCCCCTCTTTTGTGATAACCAATTATTGCACGTGGTTTTCAGGACTGTTGAAGATCTGAAAAACAATGAAAGTCAATGGAAGGATTCTCCTCTGGCGACCAGGCATCGAGAAATGCTGAAACGTTGCAAGACGCAGCTTAAGGTTTGTAAGTGATTCAGTTCTCGACTAAATGCTGCTGTCAGCCTGCCTGTCTGGTTTACTTTGTGTGCTGATGTGTAAATGCAATTTCCCACTGATGCTTGAAAATGGTGGGTTTGAATCCATGAACCATAAGACCTTGTTGAAACATTTTTGACTGCACTAGATGGTGGTTGTGGTACAATATAACATTAATGGTGAATTTAAAATTTCAAGTAACACCAAGATTACCTTAGCCAGTATTCCTTAGCAAGAGAATAATATTCTTTTTATTGGAAAGGGAACAGCAAAGGGATTGTGATTTGTTCAGGGGTAGTTGGGCGTGCACAGTCCATGCCCCAGGTGGAGATGGAACTCTCAAGTCCCATGTAGAATTCTCACCAAGCTGTATATGTTGGAGTCCTCTCTTTTGAAGGTCTGTCCTGCTTAAGTCTTCCTAGTATAAATTGACACGAATTTTCTGAACTGTGTCTCCAGAATTACTTTATACATTTTCCCACTTGGACTATTCCTCTGTTATTCCTTTCATTGTTCCCATAGAGCTTGTAAAGGCCTCCTCTGTCCTTCCAGTTCTGAATTACGTGCGTGCTTTTCTTGATACATTGGGGCTTAAGTGCCCTGTTTTCTTCAAATGAGAGCATATTTTAAGAAGAGACCACTGTATAATTGTCAATTTATAGATCTATTGATTAGTTTGAATAGGCTTGACTTTGCTTTTGTATTATCTCGCCCTGGATTAGTTTTTGTGTGTATATTCTGCAGAAACTGGTGAGGTGCAAGGCTTGTGCAGATGCTGGATTGCTGGATGAAAACTTTCTCAGGAGATGTCTGAATTTCTATGGCATGGTGATTCAGCTGATGCTTCGCATCCTTGACCCTGCCTATCCCAAGTGAGTGTCAGGATACTCCGTGTAAACTCTATCCAAGATTTTTCAGACCATGTTAGATTGGTTACTGATTTTAGCAGTTCTAGAGTTTTAATTGTGATGATTTTTTTTAACAGTGTCTGCATTCTTGTGTGATCGTTACTATGTCAGTGACATACATTCTTGCATGGAATATATGTCTTATTTATAGTTTGAGGTTCAGTTTGGGGGCGGGGAGGGAGCAACCCTCGGGTATTTTTAGTACACTGGAAGTACTAGCATGGATTTAAAAAAAAAAAAATCAGTTTCAGAACTCTTGTCAAGTGTTCCCATAGAAGAATTCCATAGGAGAGTTTGTGACACTTTGGATTTAACCCTGCTATTTTACTGTCTTGTTTGTTGTCTCTCTTATTCTACAGCATAAAATTGCCTTTAACTCCTGAAGTTCCGAAGGTATTTGCAGCATTGCCAGAGTTTTACGTGGAAGATGTTGCTGAATTCTTATTTTTTATTGTACAGTAAGTAAAGTTATGAATACAAATGAAATACATTTGTATAGTTCTAGGAGCTTGGATGGGCATGAATACTTTTCAGATGTAATCCTGGAGTTGCAAACTGGTCACTTTCTTCCTGAAAACGTGCCTTCAAATTCGGACTGTTTGCTTTTGCCTTCCTGAGGTGCTGTTATAGTGGTGCTTCATAGTAAATTCGCTATTATGGACAACAATAGAATATGATAGTGTTAAAATTCAGGCTAAAATTCAGCATCCAGTAGTGAACAGCTGGTAAGACCTTTAAGAATAAAAATCAGTTTCTGTAAAGAACGATGGGAAATGATGATAAAATGACTAAACTTTTCCTGCTGCTAATGAGTGATCCAAACTTAATTGATGTATATGATAAATCTGTAGACAATACAGGGTTGAGGTTTTTCATTCTGTTTTCCTTATCTCCCTTTTCCTTATCTCTTTTCAGATATGCTCCTCAGGTGCTTTATGAGCCCTGTACTCAGGACATAGTGATGTTCCTCGTTGTGATGCTGTGCAACCAGAACTACATCCGAAACCCGTATTTAGTAGCCAAGCTGGTGGAGGTGATGTTCATGACAAATCCAGCTGTTCAGCCCCGGACGCAAAAGTTCTTTGAAATGATTGAGAATCATCCTCTCTCCACTAAATTGTTAGTCCCCTCCTTGATGAAGTTTTACACAGGTAAGTTCTTTGTCTGTACTTCACTGAGTGTACAGTAAGCAATGAGTATTATAAGGCAAAAGGTTGAGTTAGTTGTAATCTTTTAAAAACAAAACAAACACACGCCCCAGGTAGATCTTGGGTCTTGCGAAGATGAGGCTTTGTTGCTCAGGAATCAGGGAAATAACATTAGAGGGAACCTTAAGAACTCCAGTCCTTTCACAAGCTGCTGAGCACTAGCACTGTAGGTTGATGTGAGGATTGGCTTTGTGGTGTTTGGGTTCCAAACTGGAAGTTTTTTGTTCATTTCATAGAGAGTATTGGGATCTTAAAACTTCTGACTGTGGTTTTGCTAGTCCTGTAGATTTGAATGCTCCCAAAGGGCTTTGCACCCATAGAAATTACTGTTTTTGCAGCGTTCCCAGGGTTTTCTTATTGAAATATCAGACTGTGGGATGGAGAGCAGAGTGGAGTTGAACAGAACAGGAAGTTTTGTTTTCTGAGGGTTTTTCTTAGGATATGAGGTTGGTTCTGGATTAGAAAATGGACAATGTTTCTTTTAATGGGGACCAAGACAGAGATTTCTGAATGAGAATTGAATTTCATCTCTTCAATTATGACCTTCAAGCCCCAAGCTTTGAGACAGTGGGGGAGAGAGGAAGTGTGTACAGGTGAGTCATGGTGGAAAGAGTTTTGATTTCAGTTCTGGGATCTGTTTTCTTTTCCAGATGTTGAACATACTGGAGCCACTAGTGAATTCTATGACAAGTTTACGATCCGCTACCACATCAGCACCATTTTCAAAAGCCTCTGGCAGAACATAGCCCACCATGGTACATTTATGGAAGAGTTCAAGTGAGTAAGAAATTGTGTATGATGCTGCTTACTGTCGTGCAATGGCCCAAGGAGTCATTGCCGTTGGGAATGGGCGATGCTGCTTTCCATTGTATCTTAAATGGCAACCCCTTCCAGTAGAACTGGAGTGTTTCTAAACTGAGCTCTGGACACCACAATCAGCTTGGCGTGGGGAATGGGATCGTTGTTCAAAATACACGGTGCAGGAAGAGTGTTGCTGGGGTTGCAGTCTGGTCTGCACACCCGTCTGCTCTGCCGCCATAACTGTGTTTCAATGTTTTCAGCTCTGGGAAGCAGTTTGTTCGCTACATCAACATGCTGATAAATGACACAACTTTCTTGCTGGATGAGAGTCTGGAGTCCCTAAAACGTATCCATGAAGTGCAAGAGGAGATGAAGAATAAAGAACAATGGGACCTGCTGCCCAGGGTGAACAGAGCTGTTTTTCAAAGTGCCCTTTACTTATTTTTAATTTTTTTAATACAAGACTGTTTAAAAGAATTTTTTAATAAGGGGCAGCACCAAAGAGCTGCTTGTGAGAAGCAGTTCTCGATGCTTTTTCTCGCTGCCAGTATGGCCGTGGTCACTCTGGATGACATTCTGCAAAAACCATCGTTCTGCGTAGTTATGTTGTGGCTGGCAAAGAGTGGCTGGTGTGAAGTGGAATAGTATAAAGTTTTAAATTACTGTGCAATTAATTCTAAGTAGAGAAATTGAGATTATAACCTTCTTGAAGGAGGTTTTGGAAGATGCACGCCAGTTGAGTTGACTTCAAGGAATAGAAGCTTTTATTTTGTTAATGCATTGATCCTGGGTAGATTCAATGCTGACAATTAGAGTCCTGTACCTCAGTCTTAGTCTGATTAAACAATAATTGTGTGTGTTGAGCCACCAATGTCAGGTATTTCTATTTTAAGGTTATTGATTTTTAAAAGAAAAAAAAAGTTTAAAAATAAAAGCTATCAAGATCTCATTTGTTAAACTTACCCTGGTTTGCTCCTATGGAGCCTCTGTTCCTGTCTGTGCCTTCTGGCAAGGTAAAGCCATTACTGTAGTGACACAACGAGCTGGCACATCACCTCCAGGTTGTCCCAGTTCATTACTTAGGATGGTGCATACATTAGAGAGAGCCTCACTTGGCTCTCAGATCCCAAGCTGGTTTTGAAGTACTGGCGTTTGGATGGAAAGGAAGCATAACCCAGTTCTGTAGCTGTGAGGAGCAGTTACAGGATGGGAACAGACTCAATAACCATGGAGTCTCGTGACACCGTTCGCATTCATTTTTAGTGTTGTAGAACTCTGGAAGATTGGTGTGGACTTTTGGCTAGTATTAGGTAGTAAAGTAAGCAGTACCTTAAATTAAAAAATATATCTCATCTGGATTTGAATCATGGTCTGTCCTTTTGTCTGCTTAGACCACGTTAGCATTATATGGTTGTTCAGGTGTTGACTGGGGATGATGTAGGAAGTTCTATGGACTTGTAACCACTCAATGTTTATTTTCTAGGATCAGCAACAGGCTCGGCAATCGCAGCTGGCTCAGGATGAGCGCGTGTCTCGTTCATATCTTGCCCTGGCAACAGAAACTGTTGACATGTTCCATATCCTTACCAAGCAGGTTCAAAAGCCTTTTCTCAGACCTGTAAGTCCTGCTGAGATTTAACTTGGTTTCTGGCTTCTCTGACATCTCTACAGTTGGATAATAACCTGGAAATGTTTGGTAGCCCTTCATCTCCATTCTCCTCCCCTTTCTGCAGCTCATTGAAATTTAATTGCTTTTGAAGTTATTTGATGTCAAGAGCATTACCTGAGTCACTGAGATGGTGTGATCCTTCTAGACAGAAGCTGTTTGCATGTTTTTTCCTTTAATGGAAAGTATGCCTAAAGAAAAGACGCTTCCTGCAAGCCTACAAAATGATCATTTTATTAGTTAGTTAGTTAATTCCTGATCTTGCTGTATGCAAATCTAGTGATAATCTTCTTTATCACTGCCTTCATGCTGTGATCAGTGTTTTACTTTGGTCTTGTAGGAACTTGGACCGCGATTGGCCGCTATGTTGAACTTTAACTTACAGCAACTCTGCGGCCCCAAGTGCCGTGACCTGAAAGTCGAAAACCCTGAGAAATACGGGTTTGAACCAAAGAAGCTGTTGGACCAACTGACTGACATTTACCTACAGCTGGATTGTGCTCGCTTTGCTAAAGCAATTGCTGATGATCAGGTGAGCTTCAAAATGAGGAGGGGGGGAAAAGGGCAAAAGCACTGTGGATAAACAGGACTTTGCAGAACACTCTAGAAGAGTTTTATCTCACAAGCTTGGTTGCAGCATGAAAGTATCATATGTGCTTCCAGTTTGTTTTCTTTCAGCAGATCACCTCTGCTTGTGTTCTGTCTGTTCTTTGTAGATGGTTACGTTTTCAAAGTGTTTTGCAAACCTATAGACACAGAAAAATGTCAAGCATTTCACACACATAAGAAATTTCCTGAGCATTATTCTCTTATAAGTTACAGCCTCACGGTAAATTAGCAGAAATACTTTGTCCTAATTTTGCAAGTGGGAAAACTGAAACATACCAAGAGTTTCGACTCCCTCCTCCCTTCTTCATCAAGAACGCATGAAACAGGCGGAGCTGGGGCTGAGAATAAGAGCCTCATTTAACAATCCAAAGTTCACTTTCTAGATTAACAGCTTCCAAATCGTATTCCCTTTCATATTATCACATGGTGGTGTAATAAACTGACAAAACACAAGGCACGTGAGACACCTTTGAACTCCTCAGAATGTTAATCCTTAAAGTAGATAAGCTATTGCTCACCTCTCTTCCTGTAAAGTTGTCGAACTGCTGAATGGCATTTGTCTGTCCCTGTGTCTTATAATAAGAACTTTTCAAAATCTAGAGGGGAAAAAAATGCTCTTGATGGCTACTTGAAATTCTAGTGGAAGCTGTTTCCAACGCATGAAGCTGTATTTACATGTCTAGTGAAGCAGAGCTATCAGAGTAACTCATCTTTTTTTCTGTAACTATTTAAGCTCTGATAATTGCAAATAATATCAGTAACACTTCTCAAACAGACCTTTATGTGTTTGCATGTCTATAATGAGCATGCAGTGTAATTTTTATGCTGCTCAGTGTGTATGAAAGTGAGAGTGTTACCCATCGTTCATTCATCGATACTGTCCGCAGCAAAATGCACAGCAATGACGTAGGGATTAAAAAGAAAGCAGCCTGCTGGTGTGGGAACTGGAATAAAGCTTAATTAACAAAGTAGCCCTTCATAAAAAGTTGGGGGGGAGTGACTAGTATCTTGGAAACTGTCAATGACAGGAAAGAAACACCAAGGAAATGCACAGTTGGTTAATGGCTACTGGTATTAGGAGGAAAAAAAAAAAAACAAAACAAAACAAACAAAAAGTTGCTTGATCATGGCAGGGTTTCTCTAAAGCATTTTGATACATCTCCCGTTTGCAAATCCTAGCACGTATTAGCAGGAATCCGAAAACGCTTATAAAGCCCTGGGCGTATTGCCACAGTGCTGTTCTCCTTTGTGGACTAGAAAGGAGTTTGGGTGGGCACTGTGTGCCCCAAGCAGTGAATGGCATTACTTGGTGCGATATAGTGTAGATGAAAGAAGTAGGGCTGTGTTGAACATTTTAAAATCCTCAAGGAAAACAGAAATCTGTGAGACTTACTGTGTTTTGGTGGTGTCATTTAATTCAGCCTTGCACTGCAGTGTAAATAACAATTTTTATTAAAAGCCTTATATCAAAACAGGGCATTGTGAACTTCTTTAGAACGTAAGCAGCTTTCCAAAGTCCTTGCCTAACTTTTTTTTCCTCTCCATGAAAGCAACGCTTGCTTCAGCTGAAACTCTGGGATATGCATTGGGTCTCTCTGGATGCTGTGCTGTGTGGCTGCACGGTCCTTACTGCACCAGTTGGCAAGTGTCCAGCCAGTTTGAGCTCCCTCGGAGCTGCTGTACTATTTTTTGCAACATCACGGGGTGGGTTTTTTGTTTGGTGGTGGTTTTTTTTTTTTTTATTTTTGGTTGCTTTAGGAGCAAGAATCACTTCTTTCCCAGTACTGCCTTGTACGTTGTCAGAGAAGTTAAGAAATCACAGAAAGCTTTTTTTTTCATTCTATGCTATATTTTCAGCCAAGGCTTGAGAGAACAAGAACACAGACAGGAGTGGCAAGACAGATGTTTCGTCTAAGGAACAACCCTAATAATTATAGTCAGTCTCTCCAAGTGTCATATTCATTTTGATTAGGTGATGTTGCCTTTTTTTTCTTCTTTTTTTGGGGTCCTGAACAGTTCCACAGTAGTGCTGACCAGTAAAAAACCATAAATCTACCCCAAAGTTGACATTTTGGTGCTAGATGAGATGTTATCTGGCTGACATAATGCTGAGGTTTCATTGATCCCTCCTTCTGCAGTTTAAAAAAACGCATTAAAAGATCGTTAGAATTTTTATGGTGTGTCAGGATAGTACAGCTCAGCAAAGTTGTCTCTTTGTGCTTTGCTTGTAGAGGTCCTACAGTAAAGAGCTCTTTGAGGAGGTTATCTCGAAGATGAGAAAGGCTGGGATCAAGTCGACCATAGCAATAGAGAAATTCAAACTGCTGGCGGAGAAAGTGGAGGAAATCGTTGCCAAGAACGCCCGGGCAGAAATCGATTACAGCGATGCTCCCGATGAATTCAGAGGCAAGTTGAGTTTTCTAAATACCGACTTGTTAGGAGAAGAGGGATTTGGTTTTGTTGCTTTGACTTTAAATAAGAGTAAGTACAAATAGAATCTATGCATCATTTATGAAGCCTTGGATCCTGCTCTATTTCAATTAAATAGTCAAGTAAATAGAGAGAGCAAAGAGTTTCTTAGTTTGTTTTTTCCCTGGGATCGTACTGTATTTTTGTGTGCAGATAAAGTTTGTAGCTATTGTCATCAGTGTAATGAGGAGACACTTGTGCCCTCAGATCCGCTGATGGACACTCTGATGACTGACCCCGTGAGGTTGCCATCTGGAACTATCATGGACAGGTCAATCATCCTGCGGCATCTGCTCAACTCTTCCACTGACCCTTTCAATCGCCAGACGCTGACGGAAAATATGCTGGAACCAGGTATTCTTTTAAGAGTTAGCAATGGCACTGCTGACTGGGGGAAGCAATTTGTGTGCAGTTTGTTCAGAAAATAGTGTAGAGGTAACAGTTCTGTCATCTCAATAGCGCAGAAAAGTTCATTACTTCTGTTTTCCCTTTTTCTGGGGAAAAACCCACACCCTTGCCTTCATAACTACCAGGCTAAATGATATTTTTATGGCAGGTGAATGAGTAATGCATTTCATAGAATTGTAGAATGGTTTGGGTTGGAAGGGACCTTAGAGATCATCTAGGTCCAACCCCCCTGCCCTGGGCAGGGACACCTCCCACCAGCCCAGGTTGCTCAAAGCCCCATCCAGCCTGGCCTTGAACCCCTC
>JAOXNO010000009.1:4489142-4513263 GCA_028565335.1 Limnodromus scolopaceus | reverse complement strand
GGAGAGGCGGGGGGGGGGGAATGGGGAGTGTTTGCGGGACAGGGTGTCCCGGAGCTGTCAGGGCAGCGGCACAAGGGCGTGGGGCCCGCCGCGGCCTTTCCGCGCCCGCATCTGCCCGATGCATAGACTTGTCCCGCGGGACGATTCCTTCCCCTTTCCCCCAGGCGCTCCGAGCCATGGCGGTGCGGCCTCTTCCCCTCCTTTTCCTCCTCGGAATCCCGTCCGCTGTGGCGGTGGCGAATATCGCCGCGTTTCGCCGTCCTTTTTTTTTTTTTTTTTTTTTTTTTCTTCTCATTTCTAGCTCGGATGAGGCGGAGACAGTGATTGCGCGTTCGGGAGGGAGGCATAGCCCCCCCAGCCAGCTGGAAGATGCAAGAATGTAAAAGGATGGTGGTTTTGAGGGTGTTTTTTTGTGGACCCGTAGGTAGTGGATCTGTCCCTGGATTCGGTACAACACAATTACCGAGGCAGCCATATTGGGATGATGATCTGACAATCCTCTGAGCTAAGTCAGGAGGCAGGCGGCAGGAGACAGGATGACAGGCCTGGTAGTTTTGGGGTCATTGGCAGAATATGGGTATTAAGCTGAGATTGGAAAACTAGAATTCACCAAAAAGCAGATGGTGAGTTTGTATCTCTTTTCTGAAATGTAAAATACATTCGTACCAAATTTTAAAGTATATTTGTCTTCGCTTCCAGCTCCTCCCTAGCCCAGTTCTTATTGTTGTTGCACAATCCAGTACATTGGCATGTTGATAAATAGCCATATGTTTATATGACTGGATTTTCCGTACATTGGCATGTTCTGTGCCCCAGTTTTATCTGGCATCTTCACTTAGTATAAAGATAGCAATTGATAGCGTGTGAGTTCAGCTGATATATCAGACTGTCATCACTACCTGATCCTTAGCGGAGGACCTAAATTTGGATTCGCTGTGGTCTTCTTGTTCATAACCCCCTGCCGCCCTGAACAGCTGTTTTGCAAACTTTCCATCTACTAATCTCTATCCTTGTTCATTTTCTTTCTTTAGAGCTGTTGTACTGATTAAGTTACAAGCAATTTTTTTGTTTAAAAGTTAGCACATTCTCTATACTTATGCAAATATGACACAATGTTAAATAAATTTGATGCTTCTTCAATTCTGATGTGTGGTGGGTTTTAAATTTTTTCAAAATTCTATTTAAATTTTATTTGACTGTAGAGATACGGATGCTGAACGTTGTTTTTGTAATCACGTTGAACATGTTGCAAACTTCTCTGAATATGTAAATAATAATTTGACTCTAAATCCCTGCTGTGCCTGTAACTTGATTTCAAAAGACAGCAACGTGTTCAGTGTTTTGACATTGCTTACAAACTGGTTTGCCAGAACTTTCAAATACATCCCAGGATCCAAGTCTTAATGAACAACTTGTTTCTTTAAACATTTGTGTGAAAGTCTGAATCTAGTTGCAAGCGCTGAGAGATGTGGGTGATTGACCAACATCACTGGGTTTGTCGGCTTAAATAACTGAAAACAGACAAGGTATTTAGATGATTTGTTTAATGACACACTTTAACATTAAGACCTCACCGTGTGACTTATAGGGTGGATATCTTTTAATAATAGTTTAAAATAAGTGTAAAATTAATATGTAGGGTTTACTTTTGTGCTGATGGAGCTCACTAAACAACTCAAATATTATCTACCACCTGTTTTAGAGCCATTGGTGTATCGTATCAAAGACTCAAGCATGCAGCTCCCTTCTTTACTTGCTTCCTGATTGGATTCATAGAGACAGAACGTTAAAAGATACACAGCTATTAGACTTTTTCCAAGACGTTGGGAGAATGATTCATTCTAGCATGGCTGGCAGCCGTCTAAGCCTATAATGAACATAGAAAAGACAGCTTCTTTTTAAAAAAAAAATGTTCTAAATCTGTACCACAGACTCTATTGCACATTTTGTTTTGTTCTGTTGCAAGTTACTTCTCCTATTACCGCTCCGTAGGCAGCGTTTTGTAGTAGTAAGCGATACTACTGGGAAAAATGAACCCAGAAAAACCAGTTGTGATTTGTTATCTGTGATGCTGTGCAACTTGGTATCGCTTTGCCTTATCCTTCTGTATGGTGAAGGCAATGCTGCCTTCATAAACTGTTACAACCAGTTAAAGTTGCTACTAAGTGGAACAGAACCCTCAAAACCTCAGCAACCTAAAGTTATGGGAAGCTTGGAAAAATACATATTTTTTTAGTTAATTTTCTTATTAATGAAAATTAAATCTTGCATAGAGGGATGGTGTTGAAACCATCTGAAATCCATGTGCAATCACAAGTAGGCATTTTGCTTCAGCTATGAAAAGTAGTAGAGTTGAGAATGAATGAGATGTAAAATTACACAGCATTTAATTTTCTGTGAGCATAAAGGTTAGGGCTGGGAGAAGTTGGTAATTGAAAAAGTCTAGTACTTAAATTTTTATGCTGTTGTAGGTGATTTTGTGACCTGTTCTGTAAGAATTTCTTCACGGCTGTGTTTCAAACAAGGCTATCATTTACCTAGAGCATTTGGAGTCTCTGGCAGGGTGCTTTTCATGCTTTCTTGTTGTGAATATGATGTTCAGAGGTACTTGAATTATTTTTTTAAAAAGTAGATGATTTTTTCACTCCATCTTATGTTTGCCAGTTTCCCATATATACCAGTTGTCTTTAGGAATTTATGTAGTGCTCTGAGAGGCATTTCTATGAAACCGTGAGAAAAAAATCTTTGTATGTGGGACTCTTCAGTAAGAAGGGAAAGTAAGTTCTCTACATTTTATAAATAATATTATAAGAACACATTGGTTGTATTTTTGTTTGGTTTGGTTTTTTTTTCTTTTTTTTTTTTTTTTCCTAAAATCCTCCTGACTAATGGCCTTATGTTTATTTATTCGCCCTTGTGGGAAGTTGGCAAAATTATGGTTTTCACATTAATATGGATAGACGGGGAAAAGAAAGATGAGAACCATTAATCTGATGTCAGGTAGAGTTTCAGTGATGTGTTACACCCTATGAAAATTCCACCTACGCGTCTTTTTCTGCAGTCTGACACAGTAAACCATGTCACTATGAACTTGATAATAGCAGAGATTTTGCACTTGATAGATTTCTTAAATCACATTTCAGAAACGGAATGCTTAGTGGTTGGGTACAGTAACATTCCTGTTTTCTAGCCGTGATATTCAGGGTCAGTTGAATAATACAGCTGGGTTGTATCAGGATTAGTATTGTCTCTTAGCTCTCGTGTGAGGGCACAGGTACTTACGCAAGGGTCATGTTAAGGAGGGAGAGTAGAAATTCCACCCGGTAGATACTCAGGAAGAAGGTTATAATGAAGCTCCATATTTGATACACTTTGTTACACGAAGAAGTAGGCACCTCTGAGCAAAAGTGAATAAAGTCATCCTCTACAACAACCCAGAATCTCCATTAAACTTTGAAGATCATGTGAATTTATTCACATTACTTCTTTGCTCTATTCTATGTTTAAGTTTTTAGTGAAACTTCTTAAAATTCTGTACTAACCTAAAGCTGACTGTGTGGTTGACTCATGAGTCATTATTCTACCAGTTTGCTGTACCACTGACACTGAAATTCAGTTGGCTTGTTTCTAAAGACTTTCTTATTCTTCTAGTCTGGTGAGATACCTCAGGTACCTGCTAAAATAAGGAATGCTTTAAATTACTTCTTCTACTTGATGGAGTAATTTAATTTCTGCCTTCACCATGTGATGGCATTAATGAAGTAATGCAGTTTTATTAAAAACTTGCTGTACTGTGTGAAGATGTGTCGTAACTTGAATTAAGCATGTATTTTTACCAGCTGCGGAAGTTACTTTAGAGCTGAAATGCTTCTGCTTTAGATCTGCCAGTAAGTTTTGTGCTTTTGTGGCTTTGTGATTACAACCCTCAAATGAGCATTTCATTGGACATGTGGTTTATAGATAACCAGAAAAGAAGATGCTGAGATTTCTGGGCCATGAGTGGTGACTTGTGCAGGGTAGAGTTGTGCCCATGGTAACTCAGATTCAAGACAGAAATGTTTGCATTGAATCAGACCAAAGATTCATCTGGCCCTGAATCCTGTCTTCAGTAGTGGCCATAGCAGGTATTTAGAATATAAAGATAAATCAACCATGTAATCATGTTTTCTCAGTATAGTCTTCCAGGTTCTGAGAGTCTGTGCCATGGAGGCTTCCTAGCCAAGGGTGGTAGCTTCTTACTAGACCTTGATGGTTTTTTCTTTGAATCTATATTATTGCTTTTTGAGTCTGTTTAACTTCAGTACTGACGGTGTCCTGTGGCAATAAGTTAAACTGCTTAATTGTAGACTGACTGAAAAACTTTCTTCTAATGGAAAAGGCTGGTCAAGGAGAATCCAATTGAACCAGTCTTTATTAAGCCTACATTTCAATACTGTCTCAGACGTGCCTTGAAGTTTGGATTATGGCTAACATGGGTAGTTTCCTGCCAACTCAAGTGCTCCATCATTTGGATGCGGTAGAATCTTAACAAGTATTTTGATAATGAAGATAAATTTACTGGTGAACATTTGCTGAAGATAGATAGTAACATTTACCCTGAAGGCAATAGTTTTTGATTCTCCTTCTTTCTTACAGAGTAGTGTGTCCTTTAATCACTAGATGTACAAGCAGTTAATGAGTTTTTCTTTCCTTTGGGAAGAGGACTTTCCCAGGACTGCAAAGAGATCTTTAAGGTTGTTTGGTACACACTTTTCTCTGGAATGCCGAATATTGAAAGTCAGTGGGATATAGCCCATGACACTTATGTTAGTTTTAATATGGCAGGAGAGGTTGACAGCTACAGAACCCAGATATATAGTACATGGAAGCTATATACATGCTGAAATCTAAGTAGCTGTATCTTTACTGCTAAAATTGTCATTGTAAGGTTGAGCCTAATACATGTTACAACCAGATCTTCATTTTGGTGTTTGCATCCCTACTTTCTGGGAAGAAAACCAAGTAATGAAAACAAATATGTACACTTCAAAAGGACTGCTTCAGATGACAGAAACTTTTGACTGGGAAGACTGTGTACAGGTGCTGTTGAGTGTATGTCCAGTTCTGTCTTTGCAGTGACAGCTTTTAGAGGGAAAGAGTGATTGTGGAGCAGAAATTGGAGTTATCAAACAACTTTCAACCTCCCTAGTTTTATGTTTTATCAACATTTTGAATGCAATAGCTGTAAATAACTTAATTTTATATATATATATTTTTATATTTTTTTTTTTTTTTTTTTTTTTTTTTTTAGAAAACACCAACAAGAAGGATAACTTGAAACAGTGTTGACCCCCTTTCACTTTCAATTTCTTGACTGCACTACAAGCAACCAGAATGTCGGGGGCTTCAGTGAAGGTGGCTGTTCGGGTTCGGCCCTTCAATTCCCGAGAAACCAGCAAAGAATCCAAATGTATCATCCAGATGCAAGGCAATTCAACCAGTAAGTTTATTTTAATCTTGTAAAGGAGTCTTTCTCTCTCCTCTCCCTTCCTGCTGTTATTACAAACTAGATTGTCTCTGAATTTGACTAGAAAGTCTGAAACATGAATATCTTGATTTTGACGCGGTTGGTTGTGGTGTTTGCTTGTGGCGAGTTGAGAATTCTACAGAAAGATTAGAATACCAAAGTGAAAACCTTTTTGTTAACTTCCGTGTGGGGGAATATTATGCAACGTGTGCTTACTCTGCAGTCTGTGCCTTTGCTTAGCAGCATAATTTGAGTGAGAAAGTTGAGGGGAAAAGGATGGCAAATTCTATGCTTTTGATATTGGATGTCTAAACAATGGCAAAATAGCAGATTACAATAATTTTATTTTTTAAATAATTATTGTGGGTCTAATTTGAAGAAGACTCTTCTATGCGAAGGTGAATATGGGCACACCATTTATTGATTTTTTTATTTCTATTTTTTTATTTCATGCTTCTTAAGGTCAAGGCAATATTGATACCATTTGCTGCAGTGTCGTTGGCCATGTGTAGACTAATGGCTCTATCTATTAACTGCTGTTTTGTTAGCAGTTTTTCATGATTAGGTAATGCAGTAGAGTCGTCTTGTCTAGAGCTGTAGGAAGTAACACTCCAAGAGCTCCGAGTCGCTTTGCTGTCTGATTACATGAGTATTTCCTCATGCTTGTTAATACAAAGGAGGTTGCATACAGGCTCCTCCTTTTTGTTAGCCGAGGTTGTACTTCAGCCTGCTTCTGCAATGGAATTTGTCCTAATTGTGGTTGCTTAAATTATGTACAATGTTTCTGGTTTCATTGGAAGAGAGGCATTGTATACAAGACATCTTGCTTTTCAGTGCGCCAAGTTCTTCAGACTTTTTGTGGAGTATTACCTGAAGGAACTTGTTTTTTGGTTGGATTTCAAAATTTCCACTTAGAATGGGGGGAGGGAAGTTTAAAAGTAATCTCATGTAGAAGCAGGTGCTTGTACCCCAACGTTGCCTGCTAACTTCCAGACCAAACCAGTGTAGGTGGTGGAAGAACTATAAATTCCATTAGATGGCCTTTCTTATGGAACTGCCAGCACGCTCTGAACTACAGCAGCACCGCTGGCTGCCTCTGTGATGGGTTTTCTTGCTGCTGCCATGACACAGCAACAACAGTTTTAGACACTTAAGATTTTTGAACTGTAGGAGCCGGTGGAAACAGCTTGTTTGTGGTACAATGACAAGGGTGACCAGTGAATCTCTGGCACTCTGTCTTTTGAAGTTTGAAATGTGGTGTAGACAAAAGACACTGGTTCTGGTGTCGAGCACTAGAGCTGGACTACAAAGACACTTACATTTTCAAGAAACTGCATCAGCTTTCAAAAGGAGAACAATACTTCCTGATTTATCTAGTTGGAAAGTTCTTTACAGCTTTTGCTATATTTTTTTGCTCTGGAAGTGTTCTAATCTGTAGCCTTCTGTTTGAGTCCTATGGCTCTGACACAAAATAGGTGATATGACAGATGGTCAGGTTTAAGTCATCAGGGGCCATTATAGACTGTGGGAAAGGAATCAGTTGCAATAGTTGCACATTTTTACAGTCTGTGGGCTATTTTTTTTTTTCTGTATTCCCCTCCTAGAGGAGAAATACAGAAGCAAGCAGCAGGCAGAGGAGTAATATTACTCGTTGAACAGAGGAGGATCATATAATAAAAGATATGAATAAGGCATTGTTTGATGGGGGAAAAACCTGAGCAGAAATCTTTTCTCCAAAGAATCTTCCTAACAAAGTTGTCTGATGGACATAACTTCAAGCTGAAATTCTTCTGATATGCATTTAGGCTACATTTTAGATTTGGGGGCATAAGTGCTGTCGCTATTTCTGCCAAGAATTCTTTCTTTTTCATGATTTTTCAGTCTATGCAGACTCACAGTTACATTATTTAACTCCTTATTATTAAGGTCTGAACTTGTTGGCTTAAAGCTGACTACAGAAAGTGGCATTAATGGTCTGACTCTCATATATATCTCATATCTCTAGCAATTTCAAAATAAAGGGAATTCAGTAGTAATTCTTGCCTATGGAATTCCTGCTTCATACCTTCAAATGTGCTAATGAAATAATCAAGGCTTAGATATTTTGCCTGTAAGAAGGTTATTTTTTTTGTTTGTACGCTAATCAAGTTGACAGGAGGCAAATCTGAGAGGCCAGTGATATGTTGGGTCGTGACTATTTTAAGCCTCCTAGACAGTTAAAGTTCCCTTATCTTGGAATTAAAGACTAATGGACTATTGTGATGAACAGGATTGATGGGACAGTGTGAAGTCTGATAGCTAACAAGGGATTTTGACTGTTGCTTGAACAGAAGCATATACAGAAATATATTCTTTATGTATTTATTGGCCAGGCTTTTCCATGAACCCTTTGTGGGTCCTGAATTTAAACTTTGACAGAGTCTGAGTTTTGTAAAGGTATTGGCTGATGTAGGTAGAGAGTATGTTATAGTGAAACTGAGGGGAAGTGGTTAGGATTATTTTAATGAAAACAGTTTGGAGTTGTAGATAATAAAGTGTATCATGAGTGTACTCAATTTCTGTTTTTTTTTAAATGAATTTATGAAAAAAGGAGTGTTTTCTGACATCCATAATGAAGTATATTCTTGAAGTTGGAATGCCACTGGAGTTGTTGCCTGACCTGCTGCTTTTGTTTGTCAGTTTTTGTGTGAATTTGGCGGTTTACATCTTTTGGGAGTGCCCATCATTGAGGATGGGCTTGCCAGCAAAACTGAAAATCCTCCTGAGCTATAAAGCTTATTCTCAATTTTGTTACACAGTTTAACTTTGCATTAGAAGCAAAACAAGTGTAGTTTTGTTGTAGACTTGAGGTCTCCAACAGAATTAACTTTTTACTTTATCTGGCTTTTATGTAATTTCCTTGTAGAAGGTCAAGGCCTTTAAACAAGATCCATAGTATTTCTCCATCTTTATAATTTCTCACCATTTAAAAAATGGAGCTGAATGCAGTTCTATATATGTCTTAGTCTCAGAATAAGAGAGTTCTTACAAAGGTCTTTAACCCACGATGTCAAGAGCACTTACTATGAGTAATTAGGACTTCTGTTTTTATGCTGGAAGCATGCAAAATATGGGAATTTTGAAATCAGTCCTTGAAACATATTGTTTGTCTCTTTTTTTTGTTTGTTTTTGGTCTAGTATACTAAGATGACAAGACTAGATTTTTTTTTTTTTCCTTTATGGCTGCAGAGGTATTGATCTCCAGTAATACAATATCTTGCACTTAAAGAATTGTCAGTCTTTGTTTTTAAAATATCTGTTCCAAAAATGAAATCCTGCAGTCCAGCTGAAGTCACATGTGCTGACTGCATTAAGGGGCTGGGATTTTGGCAGAAGGCCTGTGCTGCTCAGATCGTATCTAATTGCAGATGGTATCCATTTGAACGGTACTGGCAAAAGTTCTCCGGTGGAAATGGAAGCACTGGGGGTAGGAGAACAGAATATAATAGAAGGATTCTTAAAGACAGGACAAGTTACAAGCTGCAAAATCCTACTAGTGAAGTTAATTTGGGAACACAAAATGCTTTCCAAAGAAGAGGTATTGTCATCACCAAATTACTAATTAAAAACCCCTACCAAAACAGTAACTAAGTAGGATTAATTTAAGAAAAGACCATTGTTGTTGTTTATTACTATCAGTTAGATACAATCTTAAGAAACATAAGATTAGTTTTCAAAAGCACCTGCTATGCAAGCGGATTCACTTGACCTAAACGCTTTAAAATCATTTGGAGTTATGTTCTGAAGAGCAGGTCTCTATGGTCCCTGGTTCAGAGGTCACTGGTGGGTCTGAGCGAGTGCCCGTGTCTCCTGTGCCAGTACCTGCTCCAGTACCCGCTCAGCACTGGGCACCACGTGGCTGTGCTGGCAGCGCTGCCCGTAGTGTAGTCAGCCCTGCCAGCCTTCCTGGTGAGAGAAGGGAGAAGTTAGTGAGCTCTGAGGACTTTTCATATTGATAATTAATTCCCTAGGGTGATCCCTCTGTTAGCAGTTCTTACTCTCAGTTAGCTTGACCCTGCCTAATATATTGTTTCCATATTCTGCTTATTACAGAATATTCTCAAGTGAAACTTGGCATCAATGGACTGTTAAGTTGCTTTTTTGGTGGTTTATTGATAAAATCCCATCTAATACTGAAACTTCTGAAATAATGCTTTTTGTCTTTTCCTCTGAGATAACTTTGTCAGTCTTTAAATAAATTTGAAAATTTATTTTCTTTAAATTATTGGATAGGTGGTTTATTGTGCTCTAGGTCAAACTTACAACCGGCTTTTTGAAATTAATAATTCAAGAATATGTCACGGGTGTCAGCATATCCTGATTGAATATGTTTTGTCTTTAACTCCTGCTTTTTCACTGTTTTGTTCAGAATGATCTACACTGATGCATCTTACCCACAATATATTAACTACTTACTGTGTGTCCCCTCCATAAATTACTGTTTTTGTGGTAGTGGGGAACAGATTCTGCTGTGTAATACATGGGATGAAAGGTGGGCTATAGATCTAAGAGTAGTTTCTGTGTCAGTAGTTCTAGTACTCGTTCTTGGATCAGGTTTTCAGATGTAACAAATATAAACCACGTTGGCAGCTGCTGCCTTGGATTATTGAAATTGAAAAGCCAAGTTATTCTGTGCCTAAAGACTTCCCCAGTGTTGCCTTGTTCTGGTGTGTGTTTTTGTTGTTGTTGTTTCTTTGGCTGTGGGTTTGGTTGGGTTTTTTTGGTGGAATTTATTTGATAATCCTGTCTGTAAATAAATAATGCATAAAAAAATATATGCAAATGAAACAGAGGTTCAAGCTAGCAGCTACAAGACAGCATTTAGATACTCATCACTAGCAGAGAGTCCAGCTAGCTTCCTCTTTTAAAAAGCTAAATAATTATAGAGAAAACAGAACTAATGAAGCTGGGAAACACGGAAGTATCCTACTTGGGATGTGTCCTCTGCAATTGATGTTACGTTAGTTGTGCACTAGATGAATGAAAATAGGGTTTAGCATCTTGTGAGTGCCAGTGACAGAGTAAAACAAAGTTCCCAAAGTATAATTCATCTGAGATTGTTGTAGATTCTGATTTGCCATCTGCCTTATTTGTGTAGAAGCACACCTGCACAGTCTAGGTTATCTTGAAGGATATGACTGCAACTGGATCCTCAGGTTAGGACTGAAAATTACTTATTTGGATTCTAACTCGGTGACAGTCTCGGTGGCTCAGTAATGTCGGAAGGTTCTTTTTGGACTGCTTAAGGTATTGGATCTTTAATGAAAAAAGGCACAGGAGAGCAGTCCTGTTGTCCGGGAACAATAGTCACAGCTGCTGCTGTAGACATATGGCAGCCGGGTTCTCCAGCAGGAATCCCTGGCATCCAGAGAACTTCATAAGGCATTCTGGAGTTAATTTGTAGAGCTTGGGGGGGGTGGGTGGTGGGGGGGGTGGGAATATTTTTCTTTTAATGGTTGGTTGTTTCATTATTTTCTTTCTCTAAGGCCGCTAAACATCTGGTCTAAACTTAAGTATTTAAATAAAAAAAATGAATAGAGAAAAATCTAATTTTGAGTTTCCTTTCTCTTTGGGTTTTTTCTTTTTTTCTTTTTTCTTTTCTTTTAAGCTGTGTCCTGTTTTGTGCAGTTGTTTTGGAGCAAAATAAGAATGGGTGGGAAAGCAGAACTTAAGGCTTTTGATGTATGATGTATTTGTCTAAATTAGCAATATTTGAAATACAATACTGAACTTGCTGAGATTTGAAAAAGAAATCAGAACTATTCCAAGGTTCATAGAGCAAGATTACCTCAGCAGTAATTCAGTCAGTACTTTATTGGTATACGTTGACGGGGATATTGTTAAATTTTGCCTTTTTCATTGTTAGGTAACTCTAAAAAGTAGTAACCTCTTTCAAAAAAGTTTAATTGTAAAGGGGGGACAAGTATTGTTTGCTGATCTTTTTTGTTCTGATTTAATTCTTACCTGTTTTCTGAATGAAAAGACAGAAAAGAAACCCTGTTTGTAAGTTTGGATTTTGTAGTTTCACTGAGGAACTTCTATTATGGAAATAATCTTTGGTCTAAATTACTGATGAGAAAAGTCCTTAAAAGAAACGGGCTTTTATTTAGACTAGCACTGAGTACATGTAGATAGTAAAATAATGGGAATTTACGTAGCATATGCTACATAGGTAGAAAAGGCAAGCAAAGGCGTTCATTGTAGTGTCTGGCCTAATAACTTTCCTTTTTTTTATTTATACTTCTATTGCTGCGTCATTTTCAATGGAAGTGCAGAATAGGTGGGAGGATTCCTTTTCATAGAGATAGATTTCAGTCTTGACTCTCAATCTGTCTTCTGAAAATGAATAATTTTAGATATGTCAAAAAAATAAGCATACCCTATTTCTGATGACTTGTGCCTGACAAAAAGCATTGGTTCTAAAAGCATGTTTTGTGTAGTGTTTTTTTTCTACATACAGCTTGTTTTTCTTTTTTTCTTTCTCTTTTTTTTTTTTTTAAGTGTTTCCAATTTTTTATGCTTGCATCATGCACAATGGGGTTGTCTTGGGAAAATAAACAGCAGTGGAGGAAAGTCACTTAACCACTACCATGATTTTCTCATCTGTAAATCCTCCCAACTGTGGTTAAAACTAAGTGAATGCTTGTCCAATATGTTAATAGTACATTGCAGTTATGGTAGATGTGTTATCAAAACAGGCTATTTTATGGGAAGATAAATTATGTGTCATGTGGAGGATGCATGAATTGTCTTGCACTTGAGGCTGAGTTGGGAACTAATTGGAGAAGAAAAAAGTGCTGGAATTTTTTTAGGTGCTTGGTTTTTCTTCTAAAGCTTTTCTCATGATTGTATAAAAATAACTTGAAGTGTTAATTCTGCACACGGTTAAAAAAAAAAAGAAAAAAAATCTGTTTTGGAAGATGACTTTGGGAAGGTGGGAGAAGATGAAAATTTAATGATTTTAAAATGTTAGAGGTACAAATAATTAGCATGGAGCGAGACTGTGGGATGGCTAGAATGTTCCAGCCAATGTTAAATGTAGTTGGACTACATTTTAAAAAATGTCATGGAGTTAGTACAGAACTATAGTAGAGGGAGATAATGTTACTGATGAACTCCAAAGAGTTTTCTGTCAATGGTGACTAAAACGTGAAATCCTGCCCCTTTGGAACTAGTGCCCACTGACACAGAATTAGGGCTTTACAGATGATTCTTTTTATCAAAAGCTTAAATAATGTGCCACCTTCCAGTATGCAAGTAGAAGTAAAGAAAATGCAAATTGGAAACTACTGTAAGGATTGGATATTTCCACTGTATGAATCTTTTAAGATATTGAGGCTGGCAGAACTGACTCCCCAGGATTCCAGTGCTACGTGGTGTCCTCTTAATGCAGCGCTGGCACGTGTCTGAAGGTCAGAATGGCCTTTGGAAAAGACCATTGGCTCTTGGAGACAGAGTCATGGAAAAGCAGGGGGTGAAGGGATACTGTTTTATGTGCCTTGAAGCAGAAAACATGCGAGGAAAGAATTCAGCTCCACTCCCAAGCACTCAGCCAGGTACATACACAGACCTGATACACGTCTTGTGCAATAGGATGTTTTCAGGTAATGGGTTGACCATGGAAGTTTTGGAAAGGCTTTGGTTGAGCGTTTCGGCGAGGTAGAACAGTTTGGTTCGACGGGCTCCCGCTTGGTGCAGAGCCTGCTGGCGTGCCCTTCTCCCTGAACACCAGCTGGAGAGATGGTATTTATAGCACTTGGATCTGTAGGAGCAGCTGAGGATGAGCGTGGCTTTCTAGCAGCTTCTGGGAGCGAGCATTTGCCTTGCTCTGGTGCTATTGAGCCTGACGCCCTCCCCCATCCAACCTTTCTCCCAGTACAGGGTTGAAATTCCACAGTGGGGAGAGAATCCGGTTGAATTCCAAATGAGCTGTTCTTAGCTTCTACTTGGTTTCCTTCCCTTTTAATGATTTGAAAAATGCAAACAATGCTTTGAAAAGCAAGCGCTGCTTTACAAGCTGGAAGTGTCCATTTCCCTTCATTTATCTCTTATAATAACAACCCTGAAACTCTGTCTTATAAAAACAGTATGGCCATATATCTGATTGCAACGTATGCCTAGGAAAGAAGCCTGTATTAAACGTGTCTTTGGGGTGTTATTCACGTTCCAGCGAATAAAGAATGCCTGCTCCACCCTGCTCTCAGTAACGAACATGTTCTCATTGTTGTCATTCCAGTCTACAGATGGCGCAGATATATTTTCCAGACCCGTGCATTTTAAGAGACTGCGTATATTTAATGTTAATTTGGTCTTGTGGAGTCAATTCTGAAAGCCCCAGATCTTTTGTAGTGGTTAAATTGATTATTCAGCCATAATAAAATAAAACTAATGCTTATATTGATTCAAATAGAGTTTAGAGAAGGCACAGAAATGAATTATTTGGTATTTATTTCCCTGAATGTTACCCCTTCCAAAGTTCTATCTAGACTAGTGTGGGTTTTTTTTAAATTTCTGCCTATTCCTTTACCACTGATTAATGAGAATGAAAGCAAAGACAGGACAGTGATTTTTTTTTTTTTTTTTTGCTAGCTGTTATCTCTTAATATGTGTTGGCATTTGGTAGGAATGTGTGCTCTGTGTAGGTTACTGCTGCCACTGGAGGAATTATTGAGGCTGGTGTGGTGCCTCTTCCATGAGATAAAACCTGATTTTATTTCATATGTAGAAATTAAAGAGGCTTTGTGCCTTCGGCATTGACCCGTAGCAGTGGGAATGGAAGATGTAAATGACAGAAAGAAGGCTGTATTGCAGAGTGGTGGAAATTCGGTTCCTCCAGTTCCATACCTGACTTCCACCATCGTTGGGTTTCATTTCAGATTAGCAATTGGTAGTGGGGTTTTTTTGTGTAGGTTTTTTTTTTTTTTAAATATTAATATATCAGTCTGTCTCTCCCCCAGCACAGACTACATATCAGCTAATCCCAGGATTTAGCCCAAGTTAATTCTGTCTGCTGGTGTTTATCTGAAGGGCAAACTGCAGTTAGCCAGCTCTTCACTGGAGCACCCCGCAGTGCCTGATGTGTGGCATGTCTGATGGCAGAACGCCCTGTGCTGTGACTCTGCTCGCTAACAGAGGTGGAGCTGTTGAATCTAGTGAGTTGGCTTTAAATGCAGTGAGGGATAAGAGAATAATTACAGCTCCTACCTCTTGTGTGCTTTGCGCTCTTCTTCCTTCAAGAGCTTATTGGAAAGAATTGCTGTTCCCCCCAGACACTGGACTGCACATCCTTTCCAACCTGTGAAATTTGTGATGTGCCGAGGAGCAGCGCTGACTGGGATGAAAACAGATTAGGCTTGAACTGCAAATTCAGTCCCGTTATAATCTGACATGAGATTTAAGTGGTTAAAAAGTAGTTTTGGTCATTCTTTGTGCCTGCAAAAATATTTATGTGGCTGAGTAGATGGGAGTGGAATGAGGGGGCTGATCTTGGCTAAACTTGCTTGCTTTTTTTTTTTTTTTCTTTCTTTCTTTTTTTCTCTGTAGGTTTCCCACTGTCTGTTTACTTGATTAGTTTTGATGGAGAATGGAAGTGTAAATCCAGAAATAAGGGCTTGAAGTTGGAGTGTGTTTGTGTGTGTGTTTAGGAAGGGGTGAGAAGACAGAGAGCGCTGCTTCCAGTTTACAGTATCACAGGAGACTGTAACTCCGCATCAGCTCTCTGTTGTGCTCCACAGTCTGGTTGTAATTGTTAAATAAAATGCGTATTTGAGGTGTACTTCTTGAATTTCAACTTCAACAACTCAGGATTGGATTGTGATAAAAATGAGATGTCCAAAATGACAATAGGATTTCAAAATAATACATATTATAAAATACATGGGTACTGTTTCAATAATGAAGTGTCTTTCAAAGTTTGCTAACAGTTCTTGCTAAAATGAAAAACTAGCAATGATTTTAATCTTATAGATTTGAAAGGTTGAAAGTGTATGTTATTTTTGTGCTAGCTGATAAAGCAGATGGTGGATGGTTTGGAAAATGTTAATTAAGGAAGAAGTAGGATGGACTGTGGAAGTACCTTATGCCAAGAAAAGAAGTTGCCTGTTTAAGTAAAGGCATGTTAAAATTCAGATGTATTGCGGAGATTGGGTTGTTACTGTTGATACAGCACTTCTAAAATTATAATTCCTTAATTGATTGTGCTCCCACTTTCTCCTTCTCTTTTATTAGGCTGTATTGCTCCTATGAGATACTTATCCTATACAAGGACTGATTAGTTAAAATATTTGCGTCTTATGTAATGATACAAAATTTGAGATTTACTGTGAAGAAACTTGTTTTAAAACTGTTGGTTTCCTTACCTTTTGGCCAGTGATATAAAACTCATGTTTGTAGTTACAGGTATCAAAAAACCACAACCAAAGTAACACAGATAAGCAGGCAAAAAGAACTGTTTAAGTTATTTGAGCTTCAGAGAATATACGGAATACTCCTGCTTAGAGGCACCTCGGGTGGCGTGAAGCAGCTCTGTAGGGCTCACTGTGTAAGTGTGAGGAGAAACGAGATTTACAAATGCAATCTGTCTCTAGGTTGGGATGGCACAGGGTATTAAATAAACTGCTTCAAATGAAATGGTAATGCTGCATAGCTATTCACACAGTGTACTTTTATTTGAATTTTATCTCAATTTATGACATGTAATTACTTCTACTTATTCTGTTTGCTTACCAAGGTAGAAAACTGACGTAAATATTGTGTCTTAAGGTGAATGAAGCATATTATGCAAAATTTCTGGAAATCCATAATTCAAATTAAAAATAAAAAAAAGGAATAATGTGGGCATTTATCTCTCTCAACCAAATCAACAATCTGTAGAGTATGTTTTTAAAACATGAATATTTCCATGCCTTTTTCTCAGCCTTCCGTTCCAAACAGAGGTGCTGGACATGAATCCAAACTGTGGTGGTTGCTTTGATCTGGGAAGGAAAAGAGTATCTTCAGCTTGTTTCATCCCTTCCATTTTCTGTTTGGTGCAAAAAGCTTAACTTGTGGAAGGCTGAAAGAATCTACGTGAGCTAAGAAGCTGGCTCTTGGTGAAGCAAGGGGCCTGAAAAAGGGATTGAGTTTCTCAGAAACCGGCCGCTTAGGCTGACTCCAGCGCTCGAAGTTGCTCCGGTGCCGTGCTGCTGGTAACTAATTATAGCTGCAGCACAAAGCCTTAGTGTCGGTTTGCAAACAGAAGCGTTAATTGCCACATTGGACCTTTGAAATAGCAGATAAACAAATTTATTCTGTAAGATAAAAAGGCCATTAATGTGTTCCTGCTGTGATCGTCTGCTTTATTGCCTTTCTCATTTCCTGAGGCTCTGTAATTAAACCATTAGCTTGCTTACCATGCCGTGAGTCGGCTGTGGTGAGAGGAGATAGATGATGACCTATTTCATGATTCACTAATACGATTCATCTTGGCCTTGCATGGTTTAAAAAAACAAAATAACCGAAAAGCTTTTAGTGTTCTTGTGGGTACTGGAGACACTGGAAACAGTCCTCTTACTTCTAAAATTCTATTTGTTTTCTTGTTCAGCCGAAAACAGAGCTTGCTGAGTAACATGGTGCATAAAATCAGTGTTGCCCACTCAGTTTCATTTCTGCATGATCATGCTTGTTTTTTGCAATTTGGCATATGAATTTTTAGGATGAAACTTACCTGTACTATAAGAAGTCTTTTAATTTCTTCAGGAATATCCATTAGCTTCCTTTTAAAAGTAGCTAGATTTCAGGGGTTTGCTTGTCCCTCTGAAGAAGATGCTTGGTGCCACAGACACCTTCAAGTCAGGTCAGTTACTTCAGTTTGAATTCCTGATTTTTGAACTGCCTCGTCATCTTCTTTCAGGTCTCTTATCTCACATTATTGTGTATCTGATCACTTGGCTGAAACTCGGACCGCATCAGACAGGACTGATACTTGTAGCTACCCACTTTGTGCTCAGGATTCCAGTTGAAGAGGGTTTCAGTCTGATCGAAATCCATTGAGGTCGTAATCTTGTATTTTCTCAACCAGCTCTGCTGGGTTCATTTGTAGACAGACTGAGAACTCTGTTAAACCAGGGATTCTGTAAATGGATGCTGTAGAGTCTGTGAAAGAAACAGGAATGGGAATAAATGGACTTCAGGCTTAGACTAGGAGCTGAGTGAAAAGGCTTTTTGACTGGATGGCAGTGGTGAGGGACAGCATGCGGAGTTCCTGGTAGCCAGGAGGTTTTCTCTGACCCCTTTCTGTTGCAATGGAAGGTTTTGGCCAGGCAGCTGCATTCCCAACCGCTGACAGAGCTGCCTTCTTGCACGTTAATCTCCCTTTCCTGATATGCTTCTCAAGATATGCTTTGGAAAAACACACGTCCGAGAAAATAGTTCTCAAAATAGTGAGCAGGACGTGGAACTAAGAGGAGCTGAGGAAAGCCTAAGAAAATAATAATAATTAAAAATGCCTTTAAAACAAAAAAAGGGCAGAGCGGAACCACTTGTATAAATCATGGAGCCTGAACTTCACGCTTCACAAATGCGGTGGATGAAATTTAAGCTTGAAGCAAGCAGGGTGAAGCTGTAATGTCAAGCTTGTAGTGCCTTTCCAGACAGTACGCCTGTTGCATAGCTAGAGATCTTGTCTTTCACGGGTGGTCAACGTGCCTTTATGCACAGCGAGCTGGGTGGAAAAACTAGCTATTCTTCTCATTAAAAGTCTGGCTTCTTTGCTTGCTTTTTTGGAAGTGGTGGACATTTCCTAGAGATTTTCATTTTTTTTTAAAAACAAATAATGGGAAGTGTGTGTTTTCCCATCAAACCTGGTTTTGAATAATACTGAAACTTGTGCTGCTCACTCTGTTTTCTGTTTCCGATGCAGTAGAATCCTAGAAGGCAATTTAACTCTTGATTCCTTGGAAAGACCAAGTGCAGCTTTGCCTTGGCGGCCAGGAGAAATGTCCCTTTTGTTTATAAAGAACAATATAAAAATGGAAATTAAAAAGACTGATGAATACTTGCTTATTTCACTGTTGATTCTAAGAGGAGACATATCAATCATGCTATGATATAAACAAGTGAGATCAAACCTCTCTGTTATGATTGCATTTGCTCCTTAATGTAAAAATGCACTGATACGACATTCAGGTAACTAATGTTTGTTTTTAGATTGTGGGTAAAAACATGATTCTTGGTCAGCAAAGCTGTAGCCAGGTTCCTGCTTCTCCTGCTTCCCTTTACAGTTTGCCAGACTGGGAGTTTCCCATTTCCAGGACAATGTTGTAAATGCAACGTACCAGTAAAGGTAGTTTGCTCCTCTCTTTCTCCAGCCATGACTCCTCTCACAAGAAGAGTATCAAAGGAGTCTAGGTTAAAATCATTTGCTTTTGAGTTTAAGCAACCGAATACATACTGTCAGGAAAGGTGTGGCAATGAAATTTCTTCATGTATCTGCTTAGAATTGTGTTATACAGTACACAGGAATAGGTTCTGTTACATAGGAATGGGTTCTATTTATTGCTGCTTTTTTATGCTTTTAATGGTTAGATTACTTTTCCTTGAATGTATAGCCCAAAATAATTGACGAAAATAATGTTGTTCACCCCCAAAGGTTGTTACAGTGGATTAATGTGGAGATTGGTTTTTATTTGTATGGCTTTTTTGAGTAGGAGCTTCTTGGTACAAGGCACTAGTTCTTCCTTACTTTTCGGAGTGTTGATGTTAAATATTAAATGAGAAATGAGAAGTTGTTGAATTGTAGCGGTCTAGATTACACCGAAAAGAGAGAACTGATTTAAGTTTGGGGCAGGGGAGTTGTCTTCTGGGATTTGTTAGTTGTTCACTTTAACTTCAGAACTGGTTTAATAGCGCCTGCTGTAGATGTACTGCTGTTTGGTCAAAACCAGTAAAGGGAAACTAAAGCCATATGATTGCTTAGGTTACCGGTTTGTTATGTGTTGATGCCCGTGTTGCTATCCAAAGCCACAAACATTTTTGCCATTTGATCCTGTACTGGTGCAAGGCATATTATTCATTGGCTTTGCATGTCTGTCAGCTTGTGTAAGGCAAGAATGTCAGCACAAGGTGCATCCAAGTGAAATGCAGTTGGCCCCAAGAAATAGAGTAGCAACTGTTGCTATTTGCAATCCAGGCAGTGATCTTTTCTCCACATTGTGATTTTGGACAACAGCCCTGCTCAGGGACACAGCATCTGGTAGAGGAGTGATTTAATTTTAATGGGGATTCTGTAACCACATTTTCAGAGATTTCAGCACAACATGATGTTAAGTTCATGTTTAAAATGTTAAGAGATGTGGGAGTTACGATTTTTATTTATCACAGAAGGAAAGGGAGAAGCCCATGTCTCCCAAAGCACAGCCTAAGTGGAATGAATACGTGAGAAATAAGCATCCTTTGTTTAGGATGAATGGTATCAGGATGTAAATCATCTCCAGGAAGACTGTCACCACCTTTGTATAGCTTCTTTCTTTGTAAATTTTGTTTGCACGTACCATAATTAGTGGATCACTGCCAAAGGTAGATTGCTGCTTTAGGTGCAGATGGGTATGTGTAAATCTAAGGTGGTTTATCTAATTTTGATACCCTCAAGAGTATGCCTTTTCAGAATTCTTACTTACACAGATGGTGTTGAAAACAGCTGCTGGAAGGAATAGATTTAAGTATTTCCAGCACTGCAGTAGTGAAAAGAAGAAAGCAGTAGTTCTTCACTTCTGCAGCAAGAGCTGTGCTTATAAATTATCCTCCTCAGAATACAGAAAATACAAATGTTCTGTATGCCATTAAAATGACAGCTGAATCCATTGTATATTACTCCCCTCCAGGCAGAGGTTATAGGAAGGCTGTTTTGTTGCCCGGAAAGAAAAAAAAACAAAAACAAAAACAAACAACAACCCCACACAAAAACATCAAACCAAACATCCTAAAAGGTATCTGGAAGATCTTTCATTAATTGCGGGGAATGTGCATGTGTGGGTCAAATATGGAAAGAATTAGAGGACCTGAGAAAAGGAAGAGGGTATAAAATTTCCAGATGTACTGACATGAAGAGAGAATGTGGCATTTTTTTGGTGGTTTTTTTTTTTCTCCCAAAGTGTGGTTGTTTTATTTCTGGTATTTGTAAAGTTCTGACTGACTTAGCTTACCTGAAGATTCTTATATATGAATTCCTTGGAAAGCAAATTAAGTCAAGGATTGCAAGAACTGAAAAGGCAATTAGAGATCGGCTTTTGAATGGGACTTATAAAGGCCATAGCATAGGAACTGTACACAAGCAATTTTTTCATTCTAACTCTTTGTGTGTGTGTATGAAATTCATCATAAGGTCATATATTATACAGAAGTTCCAAAGACAGCAAGTGCACAGGTTGGTTGGAGGTCACTGTGGGATTCAGTGGCTATATACAGCAAGAACGCTCATCAGTAATTTGGTTGGTTCAATTAATACCAGTCCTCTTAAGAATCTGTCTGTAGGCTTTGTGTGTGTAAAAGAAGACGGAAATAAACTATGTGGATAATTCCTGAAATGTCTGTAGATCCCAACTTTCTTCATATCTTCTTCAATACCCTGAAAATATTGAGCTGCTTAAAGCAAATCCTTCTGCAGTGAGCCCTTGTACTGTGTAACGCGTATTTCGAAATAGGCTTGAGTTGTGCTGCTGTGAAATCACCAGGGATTCTTGAACTCTGTGTTTTGGGTCTTCCTTCTTGCTAATGTCCCTCAGCTCCTAAAAGCCTGTCCCATTCTAAAAGCCAAGGGACCAGGATGACCTACTTCTGGCTTTCTGTCCCATGGAAGAGTTTTCTTCAGCAGCAGCATTCCTTCTAGGAATTTTTTTCCTTGACTTATTTCAAATGCGGTCTACAGAAATACCGTGTTAGGAAGCTGTGAGTCTATTACTTCAATTTTACTACTTGTGTGCAGTCTGACAACTCTGTGGATACTCACATTCATGGATTGAGTGCCAGCAAACTCATTAATTGTGGTCCTAAATGTAAGATAGCTAAGAGTTTGAATTTTATTTCCTGTAGGTATTATCAACCCAAAGAATCCTAAGGAAGCACCAAAGTCCTTCAGCTTTGACTACTCTTATTGGTCCCACACATCGGTAAGTTCTTTGATTTCTTAAAATACTCTCCAGCAGTGTTCTGTTCTAAATATTCTAAGGATGCTCTTAGAGCAGTTTTGCTCTTAGACAAGTGAAAGCTGCCCAAGGACAGATGTGTCTGGGTTCCTGTCGCGGTTTGGGCCAGTGAAATGAATGACAGATGCTCTCCCCAACATCCCCCTTCAGGCAGAGAAGAATGAGAGAGAAGAAGACTTACGAGTTTAAAAGAAACTAAACTACTTTAATGAAAATATTAATACTAAAATCTAATAATCCAAGGGAATATTTTTCATTATTTTCTTAAATAAGTTCCCTTGGCGTATCTGGAAAAGACACAGTAGTGATCCATGTGTCCGATAGCTGCAAAAGCAATAAACTCTCATCTGGCTGCTCTGCCCCACCCTCCTGTGAATTGGTGCTGAGCTCTCGCTGACTTCCAGTAATTGTTCCACAGCAGAACTGTGTTGTTCTGCCATCTACCCCTCCTCTGCCTTATTTTCTCAAAAGATATAGAAAAAAAAAAGGGGGATAATGCATTTCTCTGAGGTTAATTTTAGTAACTTGGATGGTGCAAATAAGGCAATATTTCTGAGCAAATCTGTGGCCAACAAGATTGTTTTGATGATGTTTTTGTAGCTAACAGCCCTTTACTCATTTGTACTGGCTCTTTGAACTCTACTTTTGATTTTTTTTCCCCTTGCTTCCCTCTTCCCAAATACCCTGAATCTCGTTTGGGAGTGATCCTGTACGAAACTTTTCCAGTAGTGAAACGAAGTTCGCAACATAGAATTGGCTGGTTTCTTCGTGGAGGCTGTTTCCTCAGCAGCAATGCAGTGGCCCTGCAAGGGCTGTCATTGCCATTCTTCTCTTCGCCAGCTGGTGCTGCCTTGGGAAAAAGCTGTGTGGGGGAAAAAAAAAATAAAAATAAAAAAATTGCTATGTTTGCCTCTTCCAAAGGGATTGCTCCAGAAAATAAAGTGGAAAAAATGCCTGCTGCTTTTTGAAATGTTACTTGAATGATAGGATAAGACTCTATTTATTCTGTCTTCATGTCTTTTCAGCCTGAAGATCCCTGCTTTGCATCTCAGAGCCGTGTGTACAATGATATTGGGAAGGAGATGTTGCTGCATGCCTTTGAGGGCTACAATGTGTGCATTTTTGCCTATGGACAAACTGGAGCTGGGAAATCCTACACCATGATGGGAAAGCAGGAGGAGAGCCAAGCAGGCATAATCCCCCAGGTAGAGCAGAACCCAGAAAAGGAATTCGGTTTTTATAGCATATTCAGACACACACTTGCTGATATGCTGACTTTATATGGCAATAACAGTTAACAGAGAATCACATCTTACTTCTGAAGTGAGAGAAACCCACTCGGGGAAAAGCCGCGTTATTTTCCCTCTGGTTTTTTTTTCCTTTTTTTTTAATTGTACTATACACTCTGCATATATTTTTTTTCCTACATCCAATTTCTCCACTTCCCCAACAAGCTAGTAAATCAAGATGTCTTGTTTCCTTCTCTGACTTTAGCTAGGATAGCACTTAAGTAACTTGATTCAGCAGGAGAATTCAAAAGGTGGCATTACCTATGAACATGCCAGAAACTTTTGTGGAAACAAGTTTCCCAAAGCTAAAAACTGAATAATATATCTTGGTAAAAAGTTAAGCGTATCAAAATATTGGGAAAAAATATTTAGGGTAACTAAGCACAGCCCAATGCTATTTTCCCCCTGAAATTTGTTTTTGACACTTGGTGTGAAATCTGAAGAAGTTGAGATATCCACAAGCAATTTTGGCTGGCAACAATTTATGCCGTCACTGTGAATTTAGCGTTCTATAGCTGTTGGTTGTGTGGCACTTCCTCTAAGCCCAAGCCTTCCCTAATGTGTAGGTGCTGAGAGTGGTCCAAGTTTCTTGGAAGACAGTGCGTTCCTCCATTCCCAAAATAGAAATCTGAGGTTGGGTTTCAGTTTTAATAAATAAATATGCGGAACAGCTTGAGCCCTCACTCTGCTGCTGGTTTGCAGTAGACCTTGGCCCCGTGCCACAGGTGTGAAACAGACAACACAGAGCGTTGTTCTCTGTTAGTACCGTGGGCGTAGGTGCTGAAATGGGTTGCAAATGTTCTGGTGATTAGCTTAGAAGAATGTTGAAAGAGCTAATGTGATGAAGGACAGAATTGTTACGTATATATATAAGTATTTTGCTTTTAAGAGAGTAATGTAAAGTGACTGTAACAGGTGAAATGAGCTGAAAATCCATGACACTTTCATGCTGGAGCGAGTGCAGAGGAGGGCAATGAAGCTGGTGAAGGGCCTGGAGAATAAATCTTATGAAGAACGATTGAAGGAGCTGGTACTGTTTAGTTTGAGGAAGAGGAGGCTGAGGGGAGACCTCATCACTCTCTACAGCTACTTGAAAGGACACTGTAGAG
>JAOXNO010000009.1:4420626-4489042 GCA_028565335.1 Limnodromus scolopaceus | reverse complement strand
TTTGTAGAGTGGGGTTGATGGTTGGACTTGATGATCCCAAGGGTCTTTTCCAACCTGAATGATTCTATGATTCTATGCTAAATTTTTTTGTTGTAATCTTGATATTCCTATTTGTTTTTCTGAAACCTCATATATATAAATTAAACTTTGTTCTAAAAAAACCCAACTTAATAATACTGCTGTAGATTTAATAATGCTCCTCTTATCTACTACCATTTTAAAACAAAATCATTTCTCTCCAATTTCCCTGGGAGGCCTTCTCATAAAGGTACAAAATGAATTATGTGTTCAAGGAGACCTTGTTGAATGTTCTCTTTCTTGTCACATACGCAGAAGGGAACAGCACAACCAGGTTCCAAGTAATGTAGGTTGTTGACATTAAATTCTTACTTGTTGGCAAAATTCCCTGTCTGCCAGTCCCTAGTGTGAAACTTTGATACTTTAACCATGTGTTGACTGAATACTTCAGAGTGTACACTTCAAAATTGCCTTTATTCTTCATAATCTATTTATTTTCTGTACAGTTGCATGTAGATATCTGTTCCGGAAACCTCTTTCTATTCCTATTACTCTTTCTACCCATGGTTCTTAATCTTCAAATACATATCCATGGCTTGCCCACTGTTCATTTCTTCTTCCTTTATTATCTTAATTTTAGGCCTCTCATTTCAGTTATTTGTAGGCAAGCACCCTTGAAGCAGTAGACTGCTGATAGTTTAAGTATCCTTTGTGTGAAGATACTGCTAACAAACTTTGAAATAATTTCTGCCTATTGATTGAAACCTGAGTCCTGCAACTTAAGCACACTGAATAAAGAGACTATTGTTTTTGTCAGACTAGGAGAGAATTAAGGATTTTAATAGTTCCTTTCTAAAATTACTTCCAATTTCAGTTATTATAGGCTTTTTCTAATTTCATAGTACAGAATAATAATATTGGTTAAACCTAGAACAATTGCTGGGATACTATATAAAATAAGGTTGAGTGATAGTGATGTGAAATTGAGATAAAGTATCTTCCCAGTGAGGCTGCATGTGGTCCATGTAGTAGGTTCTTTTTCTTCCCCTGCCCTTACTCTGAAGCCAGTTTTATGACATGTCATAGTAGTTACTTGTTACTACTTGGTGAAGATTAATTTCTGACTTGGTTTTAATCTCTTTCCAGCTCTGTGAAGAACTGTTTGAGAAAATCAATGACAACAGCAATGAAGAAATGTCATATTCTGTAGAGGTGAGTATGGTGAGGGATCAAAGAATATCTGTGCTGGATATCAGACTGAGCTTAGATGGTGTAATCAATAAGTAATTGATGTGGCACTAAGATGCAGATTTCTTTCCTTATTTTTTTTTTAAACTTTTTGTCTTTTCTGTTTCATGTTTGAGGCATATGTAAATAAAACCTTCCTGGGACTTCTTTTTTCCCCACCAGAAAATTAACATAGCTTTACTTGTGTAACAATTCTGAAAGAAATAATGGGCTGAAAAACCTAAAGATGCATTTACAGATTATTTTTTTTTTGACTACGGCATGGAAGTTTCTTGTCAATTACTGTAGTCATAATTTATACCCTATTTCTCTACAGGACCTGTTTAGAGTAGCTTAGTCATGCAGTCTTACCTGACATCTGTTACTAGGTTTGGCTTACATAAAAAATTATGCAAGCCATGAATACATAAGGAATTTGTCAGTACTTAGTTTTTCTGAATTATTATCCTTACTTAGATTGGTTTGTGGTTAGAAAGTGGTTTTCATACGCTGTCATACTACACCCTTTCTTTTTCAGTCTTGTCTCCCTGCCCTGCTCTAAAATAAAATACAAGCAGCAGCTTCGTAGGAACAGTTTTTTCTTTCTTTTACTGTCCGAAAGAATGAAAATTTCACAAATAAGCAGAGGAGGGAGATAGTTAGACAGAAATAGTGATGGATATAGAATCTGTTCGATATAGAATTCATTTTTCTGAATTGTACTTATGCAAAAAGAGATCTTCAATCTCTAAATTTCTAAAACTGCTCCCTGTATCTAATCTTTCCACAGAAAGAAAGTGAATAACTTAGTGTCTCTTTTAATATGTAATATCTTGACTGCTGCTGCAGCTGCTAAGTACCTGTTGGACTGGGATAAGCCTAGTGCCATGAGAAACATAAAAATCAAAGAATGCATTTAAAAATAATCTTAGCTTTGTAATTTATTTCAGAGGGCACAGGTTTAAGATGACTGTAGTTTGAATAATTGTACTGCTGACTTGGGAATATAGCAGGATGTGGGTACAGCTGAGAATCAAAAGTTGCTTCTGGATACAAAGAAATTAATTGTTTCCCATTCTTAAGTTTGCTTTGGAAGTTTGTGAGAGAGATTCCTTGTAAGCAGACTCCTTTAACCATCTGTCTTGTTTGCCTCTTTAGAAAGCTAGTTTTGCTGCTGTGTCATATTAAAGCTGTTATCTTAACAGCTTTAATATGAACTCAAGCATATAATTTTTAACTAAAACACCTATGTTTTTTGAAATGGTGAGGGATCTATACATGGATGTGAGGCCTGCAGCTTGTGTTGGAGTCTGATGCGTGAGACAAGTGACTCTTCTTGCCTTCTGCCGTTGTCTCAAGCTGTTACATGAGCTGAGACACCCACCTACAGCTTTCCCGTAGTGGACTGGGGGAGTTTCTGCCAGTGACACCCTGAAATGCTGCAGAGCTGCTTGCAGAGGAAGCCTTAAGAAACACTAAATTGTCCGTGCAAATTCCTGTTTTCAGGTGAGTTACATGGAGATTTACTGTGAGAGAGTCAGAGACTTGTTGAACCCGAAGAACAAAGGGAATTTGCGGGTTCGAGAACATCCTCTGCTTGGACCATACGTGGAAGATCTGTCCAAGTTAGCAGTCACGTCTTACACAGACATTGCAGACCTCATGGATGCTGGGAACAAAGCCAGGTGAGTGATGGTAGCGCGTTACATATTTTTCTCTCTGTAGGGATATATGGCATATAGCAGCAAATCTAAAATATCTTCTGTGATGCAGTAGCACTTTTTAAAAAAACTCATGTCACACGAGGATTATTGCTGAAATATACACTGATGAATGCTATTAAAAGGCTGAAATTGATTTGTGTGCTGAAATAGTGCTGCAAAATGCTGTGTAGCTATTTAAACCTGGTAAAGCCTTGAGAAAAAGTATGTAAATAAGTATACTGGCTTTTAGTTCTGCCTTCCTTGTGTGCTGTATCACTATATGGGTATAAATAAACATGTGAACACAGTCTCCTCTGTCATTCATTCAAGTGGTCAGGACTGAAGTTGGCTTCTAGCTTTAGGTTCTGGTTCATTAGTAGTTGTTTTCATGGCAGCTGCAGGCTCCGTTTAACAACGTGTGGGAAAGACTGACATAAATGCCGCTCATGTTATCTTGGGTGTTTGAGTGTAAGGTAGATTATTGAGTACACTGATTGAGGAGGCTCTGTTTAAACTGTGATGAAGAGGGGAGTAATTCAGGAGTGGAAAATCAAAGGGTTTGTTAATGGTATTCGGTGTGGCTTGGTCTTGGTTATAGGGCAGAACATCAACTCTGTGGCCTCTTGGTCTCGTTCCTCTACAGCTGCATTCAGCCCTGCGGGTGGTTGTACTTGCAGCTCAGAGGCTACTGTTTTTTGAACACGTCTGTATCTGTTCATGTTACAGGACTGTGGCAGCTACCAACATGAATGAAACCAGCAGCCGCTCCCATGCTGTGTTTACAATTGTCTTTACTCAAAAAAAACATGACACAGAAACTGATCTTTCCACAGAGAAGGTATGTTACAGATGAGTGGCTTTCTGACTGTTTGTCAACGATCTTCCCTGCAGTGACTTAACTCAGTATTATGAGAAAATGAGAATTTTTGTTTTGGTTTGGTTTTTTTTTGTTTTTTTCCTGGTGTTTTTTTTAAGGGTGAACTTGCTGTATTCCGTGACAGATCACTTTTATTTCTTACGGGATTTTGTTTGGGAGCATCATCTCAGACACTTCTTATCTATGAGACAACAGCGTCAAGCTAATTGCTTGTGAAAGCTTTGACTGTCGTTTTAAGCACACTCCAGTGATTTTTTTAGACACTAGAGTTTTCATGCCATAGAATTCATTGAAGTTTTGTTCTTACTCTAGTTCACCTGAACTAATTCTCATTGTTAATGTGCGTTCTCTCTTCAGGTCAGCAAGATTAGCCTTGTGGATCTAGCTGGGAGTGAGCGAGCTGATTCAACTGGTGCCAAAGGAACCCGACTAAAGGTATTGGGCCGGTGATGTGTGGGGAAAGAAAGGGAAGTGGGTGCACAAGCATCATGGGATGTCTTTGCTTGACAAATAATGAGGAAAAGAAAGGATTGCTCTGTTATGTATGGAAAAAATAGTTGCAAAACTGAAGACTTTCCCCCCCCCCCATCCCCCAAGTCTACAGAGGTTCATGGTTGAACAATTTTAATTACTATATATTGCTGGATTCTGTTTTCTCAGGAAGGAGCAAATATAAACAAGTCTCTCACAACTCTGGGCAAAGTGATTTCAGCATTGGCTGAAGTGGTAAGTACAGCATTTACTTACCTACAACAACCTTTCCATAGTTGGTAAAACTGAGGCAGTAAAAGCCATGGAGTAGAGCGAATCATTCACTGTTCCTGGGCTGGCATTCTCAGCCAAATTCCCTGTGAGTATTTTGGTAGATAAATGGTGTTGATGGTGTTTTGTGAATGTCATACAGGCTGATAGAAACTTTTTGTCCATAGATCAAAGCATTAGCTTATTTAGCGGAGAAGAGGCCTTGCAGAAGCAGGCTGTGTTTGTGTAGAAGACATATTCATGTAGCAAGCGTTTAGTTCTGCAGAGCAGTACTTTTATTTTTATTTGAAAGAATAATTTTAGAAAATTAACTGCAGCTTTGTTGTTAAAAATATAAGAAATACCAGTGTAATAATTTGATTATCACTGGCTTTTTTTCCAATGGCAAGACTTGTGTTGAGTTAAGTCGGCATATGTTGATCCAAACATAATATTATAAGTTTAGAAAAGTACTTTGTCTTTTACTTTTATACTCAACTACTTTTTTTTTTTTTTTTTTTTTTTAAAAAATAACCAAAACACAAGTAAATTGTTGCTGTTCCTTTTAAAAATGAGTTCTCAACAGCCTGGACAGGTTGAATGTACTTAAGTGCTTTTTAGATTATTTTTTTTTTTTTTTTAAATGATAACTGTTCTCATTTACTGGGCTTCTCAAGAAAGGAAAATATGATCCAAGGTAACATGGAAATTATATATAAAGCTCTGTTAAAAGCTTATCTTGTATCTTCTTCGTCTTTCTTTAATGCTTTCAACTTAGGATAACTGCACCAGCAAGGTAGGATGGTCTTAGTAGATGTGGATGTTTTATTTTTTGCCTGAGTGTAAGATTTTATTCTCTTCACTTTGGGGTCAAAGAGCAGGGATCTTTTATCAAACTCAGTAATCACTTGTACAACTGAAGATTAGATAGCGTATGGATATGCTGTCATGGTTCTTTTAATAGTCATACTATGGTTTTTATGTCTTAAGTATTAATTTTCCTTTTGGTGTCTATTTTTCAGTATTGTGTTCTTTCTTTGTAGAGTAAAAAAAAGAAGAAGACAGACTTTATACCATACAGGGATTCTGTACTAACATGGCTTCTTCGAGAAAATCTAGGTATGGCCTATTGATTGATTCTGGCTGAATTTTCTGATGGCTTTTAACTCACTTAAATTTGTATCAAGTATGAGGCTAAATATTTTTAGTAGTCAAATCTGAGTCATACAGTTCCACCTTTTGTTTAAGTTACAATTCTTTTTCCTATGATTTTTCTGTGTTCCTTAGTAATGTAGAATACAGTTGAATTCTATAATTTATTGAAAATGCTGATATTTAGTAGGTAACTAGTGTCTAGATTGTGCACTGTAGTTTCATCTGAAATCTTGCCTGTTTGTTATAGGTGGTAACTCCAGAACTGCGATGGTTGCTGCTTTGAGTCCAGCAGACATAAACTATGATGAAACTTTGAGCACTTTAAGGTACTTTCTTTTTATCTGAGATGGATATGGGTAGCTGTTAGCTCTAATGGCCACTTTCATACCTTTGGGTTGTTATACTTTGAGGAAAATCTGTGGGGAAGAAGACTCTATACTGGCAAGAACTCAATTACCCTGAAAGAGGAAAAATGATGTATTGTATGTGAATAGGGAGCTAGAGATTTACTGTCTACTTTTAATTTGAAAAAACAAACTCAACTTCTTGTGTTCATATTTTCTTTTACAGTGAGGTCCTTACAACTGAGCATATTAGTCACACTGAGACTTCAAAGCACTGAATAAAGTAAAAAACATGTTGTCTGCTGTACATATTGTTAATCAATCTTGAATAGGACTTGTCTTTTTTGCAGCAATATCTTGTATTAAATATGAATTCAAATGCATGGTTGAATATAATCTAGGATTCTCTTCTGACATACAGCTGCAAGCTAATTGTCTCCTGTATTGTTGCGTTTCTATGTTGCATATAAGCACTTAGGGGTTCATTGTAAGGTTTTGTTGTTTTGGTCTGGTTGCAGATATGCTGATCGTGCAAAACAGATTAAATGCAATGCTGTTATCAACGAAGATCCCAATGCCAAGCTGGTGCGTGAGCTGAAGGAGGAGGTGACAAGGCTTAAGGATCTCCTACGTGCCCAAGGGCTGGGAGATATTATTGACAGTAAGTGAATTAAAGAGACCTTAACATCTTCAGGTTGGCCACTCTTGCAGAGGAGGGAAAGCCGGGCCTGTGAGAGAAAGGGGTTTAAAACGTGGAAGTTAAATGTAGGTGCTGGTATTACTTTTGATCATGGTTTTAGAAGTGATAACCTCTTCTGTCTTTAAGCAACCCATCCTGGGATTATCTGTAGTATTCACAGGCCACCTTCAAACTCTCAAAGAAGAACATGGAAGTTGAGTTTCCTGTTACTGTAGAAGTGATTTTGTGTAATAGAACTTACATTCAGGAATTGCCCTGGTGAGTTATGGAGGACTTTTTGTCTGGCTGCCAATAAAAGGAGGAGAGTTGAGATATAGAAACTTAATTTCATACTGAGAAAGAAAGCATCTTTTCTTCCTCCTTAAAGGGTTAAGGTGATTAGTTGATACCTGGCTTCAATGCCATCCTTGCTGAGAAAAGAAAACAATGACTAGTTCCTGTTAGACAATGCCCTGAGTGACAAACCATTTGTCATCTCAAAATAACAAGCTATGAAACAGCTGCTTGTGAATAAATAATGAATTCTTTTGGGGCGAGATTTTGAGTTAGGTTGGCAGAGCAGTATTGGACTGATTTGCTTTGCCAACAACCTCTTAAAGCACCAGAACACACTTGTGCCTGAATTATTTCCTTATCCTCATTCCAAACAAGGCAAATAAACTACTATTCTAGCTGCTACATTCTTCTGTAATATGAACAGTGATTTAATTCCTAGTGGTGGAGATGCCCATAAAAACACAGAGTGTATTCCAGTGGATTAAAAGATTCTTTGACCTAAAAAAATTAAAAAAGTGAATGTTGCACCAGCTTCTGATTTGTCAGAGCTTATTTGCCTGTGAAGCAGAAGTCCTGGCTTAGTCACAGACTGCTTTCAAAGATACGTATCATGTATTTATATTTTCTTTGCTTGTTTTAAGAGAATGGGGCCAGAATCCGATGAAATGCAGGTGTTTTCATGCTTGGTACAGTCTGTGTTTTTTGGTTCTAAATCAAAACTGAAAAAAACATGTTACTGAAAATTGTGTTTTGTTTCTTTAAACATCAAGTAGTATTCTATTCCCTTCCTGTGTCACTGGTGAACCTTCAATTTTGATCCTTCTTGTATTTTCCCTCCTGCTTCCTTTCAGTTGATCCAATGGGAGATGAATACTCTGGAAGTGGAGGCAAATGTGTGTATTGTGTGGTTCTCTTTTAACCTGCTTTCTCTGGGTCAGCTTTTAACTGAGCTTTGCATGCCAGCATTTCTCACAGGGAAATCCCAGACAGAACACTCACTGGGGAACGCAGTGCAGTTTGATGGAAACCAGCTTAACTAGCCCTTCTTAGATTGAGTCCACAGTCAACAAAAAAATGCAAAGTTTAAAATGTAACATCTGTTCATTGCTCTTTTTCTGGCAGAATGTAGAAGGGAGAGTAGTGATTCTTAAGTTTGTTTCACAACAGCAAGCAGTTTAGATTCAAAACAGAAATTCTTTTTCCCTAATCTTTCTCGAGTTATTCAGTTGAAACAGCTTCTGCTCAACTACCTTCCTCGCCTTTTAACGTCTCTTCCACCTAGAAGTATTTGTTTTAAATGCATCAGTTGTTTAACTCAAGATAACATTTCATCTTGAGTTAACATTTCATCAGATCCTCCTGGAGACTTATATTTATTTATTTAGTATAGTCTCTTTTAAAGAAAAACAAACTTGGATATCTTATACTGATGAAGGTCTCTTATTTGAGCTCAAATACTTGGTTGCAGATGATTAAGTTAACAGGGATAAAAACAGTCAGCAAATAGCATTTTATTTCTGTTCTACTGTTTGCTTCTATGAAAAGGAAATATGTAGTCTATTGCAAGAGAAGAGTATTCTATGTAAATTTTGGGTTGGTAGACTTTTTAAACTCTTTCAGTCAGTCGTCTTCACCCCCACTCAAACAGTATCAGCTGGAATAGATCTGTCTGAAATTTCCTAAGACTAAAGCTACTGGTGGTGTAAAGACTCATCCTGGCCTTGTCTGACGTTCTGATGCTGCTTCCAGCGCGTGCATATGTCATCCGTGTGAAAGCTGCAGGCTCCAGGAGAAGCGTGCATGATGTCGAGGGGTTTGGTTCTCTGTGGTTACGGCGGTTCTGACAGCTATTGCAAGCGCCACTTCCTTTATCTTCAGGAGTGCATGCGTCTATGGCCTTTCGAGACTTCATCCTCCCTGCTCTGTCATGCCTGCTTTCCTCATCCCGGTGGCATTCCCTTGCCTTAACCTGCTTTTCTTCTATTAAAACTCCCACCCCTGCTTCCCCAGATTTGCAGATGGTGGTTTTCAAACTGACTTGATGCAATCATCGGTTTCCTGAGGCTGAAACAGCAGGTTCAATGTGGAGTGAACTAGGGCACAAGGCTGACAATAGCAGAATTGTTCAGGGGGAGAGTAGAGAAGATGTAGGAGGACATGGAAATTTATGCAATGTCTGGGCGAGGATTTCACTTTTGTAAGCGTGAAGCCCTTGTTTATAACTTGGGAGGTCTGATTTGACCTGTTTATTTCTGAAGGATACTTATTTTAAAGTATTTTTTTTAAAAAAAATAGATCTTAAAACTAACAAAATTATTAAAACTGAGCTATTTAGTCGTCTGATATTCAATGGGGATTTTTTGTGTGATTATTCTGAGGATATGGTTTACAGACATATCTAAGAAGCTAAGTTAGATTAAAATAAATTGCCTTTGGATACTCGTTCTTAAATCATTCATGCACCTTTTCCTTGTTTTCTGTCTTTCAAAGAGGCATCTTTCAGGCCTTTAGGTTCTAAGGCTACAAAAGCTGCCTCTTTAAATTTTGGTTATTTTTTAGGCCTTCCTCATCTAAACTAAGACCAAAAAGCTTTAAAGCCTCTTCCGAAGTATGAGAGCCTTATCAGATATTTCACTGAGCAGTTATCTTAGATTTCAATTTTTTCAGATAAGGAGGGTCAAGAAGTAACAGAATGATGTTGTTGGGAACTTGTGTTCTCTCCTCCCTGTCACCGCCTGACGGGAGATTTACATACTCTCCCGTGAGAATTTAAGGAGAGGTAGTTCTTTGTCCTCGTGGTCGGAGTGGTTCAGCAGCAGAACCACTGCTGTGATAAAGATTTACTTAATCGTTATTTTAGATTAAAGGCGTCTGGAAGAGAACGTTTTGCTGAGTTTGAGAGGTTGGTGTCTATTCAGACTTCAGCCCGAAATGTTACTAAATTCATGAGGAACCGAATCTGCTCCTGGTCTGAGCCCCGTGGTGCTCAGTTTAGTGTTCAGTTAGGAATAGGGTGGTTTATTTTTTGGCAAGTGTGTAATTTATTTTTTCAAGCTTTTTGGATCAAAATGGTTTATGATGCAGACCTTACTAATAATCCTCAGGGTCCGAAATGAGTTATCGTTATGTTATGGATACTAAAAATTTGTTTCAGAACTACCATCTAAAAATTACAAAACTTGTCTTGTTGCTGCTTAAATGCTTTCCTCTTACACTGGTATTTCCTTCCTTTCCTTTTTCCTCTTCCTTCCCTCTTCCTATTTTCCTATTTCCCGTCTTTCTGCCTTCCCTCTGTCTGTGTGTCTCTCTCCCAGATTTGAAAGATTTTCAGAACAATAAGCATAGATACTTGCTAGCCTCCGAGAATCAACGTCCTGGCAATTTTTCCACAGCCTCCATGGGGTCCCTCACGGCATCTCCGTCTTCCTGCTCTCTCAGTAGTCAGGTGGGCTTAAACTCTGTGTCCAGTATACAGGAAAGAATCATGTCAACACCTGGAGGAGAAGAGGCAATTGAACGTCTAAAGGTAGGTATCGCTGTAGATTAAGGAGGCTTTTATTTTGGTCTTTCCCAAGGCTAAATAGTGATAAACCCAGGAGAACTTTTCCTTCATAATTATATCCACTGTGCTACTGTTTCTGTAGGAACTTGTCTGAAACCCAGTTGCACCTTAAAAAGTACACTATGGGCTAGAAACTGGGTTCGTGCACAGCCTTTCCTGTAAGGATTACTTAGGTTTAATTGTAGCCTGGAGCTACAACTAAATTATAAATGAAAATCTCAGTTCTCGTTTACAGGTCCTCTGGTGCAGTGGTAATTATGGAAAATTTGATCATAAGTATAGACTTCAGGAGGCCTGGTCAGCACTAGCTTGGACAAAGTCTGACTAGCAAATGCACTCAGCTTTCAGAAAACCAAATTACCCTAAAGTTGAAAAAAGGAGGAAGAATAATCCTTCCACTGTTGTGTTCGCCCAGCCCCCACAGATTAAAATGTGAAGCACACAGAAAAGCACGCTTTATCCAGACAATAGCGGCCTTGTCCCAATTCTGCATAGAATTGAACCGCATCAAAAGTGCATTACAGTGAAGTATTTCTTAATTTTTATGAAAGCCCCCCCCCCCAATCTCCATGGGTGGATGAGTGGGGAGAGCTGGCTGTGTTGAATCTATGCTTCATTCTCATGTCTTGTCCGTGAGACGCTGCCACAGGGACTGGAATGGGCTGGAAAACACACTGCATATCCCTTTCCTATTGGAAACCTGCTGTTGCCATGGAAATAACAGTGTGGTCTCTGCAGTTCCTTGGCATCCAGTTACTGAATGATGTCTGTAAATCAGATTTTAAAAAAAATAAAATAAAATTAGGTGGTTCAAATTAAAGTCTGACTGTGGTTAGATATGAAGTCGTCTTTTCTTCTCAGCTTGCCTTCAGGGCTATTTACCCTTTTAAAAATTAAGGAAGACAACTTAGAGTTTTGAAGTGCTGAGGGTATTTTTTATATCCAAAATTAATTTGAGGTCTAGAACAGAGCACAAACTTTAATTGCTTTGTGTATTATGTAATGAGCTTTGAGAAGAATTGTAAAACAGCTTCTGGGATTTTCATACAGGAATCCGAGAAGATCATTGCAGAGCTGAATGAAACATGGGAAGAGAAGCTGAGGAAAACTGAGGCCATTAGGATGGAAAGGTCAGGAATCGGAACTGCTGTAGATGTGGATGGTATCTAAAAAATGGTGAAGTGTGGAAAATAGAGGATGTTACTCTATTCAAAAGCAATGGAACAGCAGAATTAGTGCTCAGTGATAATTTTGCTGACCTTTGTGTTATATATAGCTGTAGGGGCAATGCTGAGAGAAAGCCGTATTCTTTCCAATGTTTCCTACAGTTAAAGCATTTACCATTGTAATTCAGGTAATGTCCTAAGCTGCGACATTGGCTTTGCTGTGAGGCAGCGGGGAGTCCTGGTCCCTTTCTTCCCTTTTCCACCATTCTCTTACATTCCAAAAATTCTGGCCCTAAAGTTAAGCAGAAAAGTTCTTAGCATCGGAGTATCTAAAATTATGAAACAGCTCCAGCTTTTCTAACTTTGGTTGGAATTGTGTCTTAGAACCACAAGAAAGATGCTTAATAATTGTCAGAAATTTGGGTGCAACCAAACAGAGCATTACTTATTAGAGTATTGAAAGCTTACAAAATACTTGAGAACATCTTTGCCTGGAAACAGTGTGACTGAGCAGTCCGTAAAATCATGAGAGGTATATGAAGACAGTGGATGGAGATGGATTATCCACTGACAGAGCTGAGGGACTCTCTGGGTAACAAGCGATTTGAAACAAATAGGAAGTTCTCACAGTATGTGGGTGAGCTGTGGAAGTCTTTACTGCATGATGTTGATGATGGTAGGAGCTGAATTAAAAAAAATAAATAGGCAAAACCTCAAAAAACAACAACAAAACCAGTTTGGGTAGCTGTTCAAAAGAAATACCACCATTAATTCTGGAATTTTGTTAGGGAGAAAGTGTGAGACTGTGAGAGTACTTTGGGGAAAATATCACAGTGTTTGCCATGTTCTTATTCTTCTGTGTTGACGTCACTGTTGTGCTTTGTCAAAGCCAAGAATACTGTGTTACATGAACAGTTTGACCCAATACAATCCTTTTGATGTCTTAAGAGGGAGAGAGTACTCTCTATATTAGATCAGGAAGAGCCAGTTAAGTCTTTGTAAATTTATGAGTCGTGGTAGCTCCTTTTACCTGAATTAAATACTTAAATTTAGAACAGCCTTTAACTTTCTTTAAAGAAGTAATGAATGCGATGTCCTAAAGTGTCCTTATCTTATGATACGTTATAGCACTAACTGCAGTTAAATCTCAATAAAATTTTTGCTGTTGCCATTGTGCAGCCCTATGAACACCAGGAGTAAAGTTCAGAAAGTTGTCCTATTGACTTACGAGGTGGTGACAGCCCTGGCTGGCTGGTCAGCGGATAGGCTGGTTGAAAGTCTTGAAAGTATTTCATTGCATGGCTTTCATTATTTTGTCTAAGAAGCCTAAAATGTGGTAAATATCTTGCTTTTTCTCTCTTAGGGAGGCATTGTTGGCAGAAATGGGAGTTGCCATTCGGGAAGACGGAGGAACACTGGGAGTCTTCTCACCTAAAAAGGTAGAGTAATTGATAAGTACTGCATTGTGTCTCCAAAAGGCTGATCAAGGTGGCAACAGAGGGTGATGAGGGAGGTACCAGTCACACAAGGGCTTGTATTTGTGTAAGATACAGAAGAGCATAAGTGAGGGCAGGACCCTTTAGTACATATCTCTTTTATGATATCTTTTTGGAAATAGCTTTAGTGTTAGAATCTGTCAAAACACTCTACGTTTAAGGATTATTTTACCCCTAATAATGAAGTTGGACATTGCTCCTCGTGCAAGTGATGCAACATAGTACTTAATGTTTTTAGGGAGCTGCAGAAAGAAGTCTCCTGCAGAAAGTAGGGAAGCATGTGCTAGCCTAATACGATGATGAAATAGGAGCAGTGTGAAAAGTTCATGGGAAGACTTCTGATATCAAAAAAATGGTTGAACTTTTTTGTACCTTCCTTTAGAAAAACTTGTGCTGCAAATAAAAGTGTGTGCAGCTCCTTAAGTATCTGTTGATTCAGTAGCAACTCAGAAATGCTGCCTTTTAGATTGTTGTTGCCATTTTCTGCAGTAGCTGTGCGTGACCTTCACGTACTCCACCTATTCTTCTTTGAGATACCCAAATAAGTTTGTTCAGGTGCTCTTCCTTGATTTTGTTTGTTAATCCTTTTTCCCCTTGGGAAAAGGGATTATAACCTAATGAACCACTGAGCATAAGGAATACAGGGGAATGTTTCTTTCAGTACGTGTCAATAGTTCTATTTTCTGAAATTTGAAAGAAGCAGAACTGTGCAGGAAAAGTGCTATAAATATAAAATGATCCGGTTAGTAAAGAAGCTATCTATGCAGTGAAAGCAGAATTATTGAATAAGTAAGAATAAGACGAAAAGAATGTACTTTCTTGTATCTCTGTAATATTTGAACAAAGAGCACAGTGTAATATTTTAATCTGAAACTTGCACGTGCAAGTGTGTAAAGAACTTGATCTAAGTTTAAACCTATCTAGAGGCATTGCCCAGAAATATAGCACAGCAGAATTGGTTAAAATGTTTAGTCCTTTGCCTAAAGTAGTTTTAGACTGTTATGCTTGAAGTAGGTAGAGCTCTGGTTTGCTTTTGGTATCTACTCCAGCAGTGCCCAAGGTTTGTAAAGACACTAATTCATTGAGTGTTCTTTATATTTCTTTGTATTATGTTATGGATCCTCATCTCTTAGATTTTCCCTCAGAGGCCCACAGCTCTTTTTGATGACTCTTTTGGTGCATTTTCAGCTGATCAGGTTTGTGTATAAATGCCATCTGGATTAAGTAGTTGCTTTGGTAATAGATAGTATTTATTTTTCCCTTGTAGGATTTATTAGGAGAAGTAAAACTCCTGACCTAGTCCCATCTGCTTCTATTCCTTGCTATCCTTGCACTCCAGTTTCATTAGTTCTCCTTTTAGTAACTGTGGTTGCTATTGTGAAAAATTAGGAGATGTAGATAGCAAATTTGAAGTTTTTTTACACTTCTGAGGTACCAGTATGTATCTAATCATATGTTACTAGGACAGCACAGTGTTTTTACCAGCGGAGCTGTAAATTGAACTCTGTAAGGTAAATTTTGCCCACTTCACAAATTAAAAGGTATCACATTGTGCAATCGTTGTTTCTACCGGTTTTGCCTTAAATGGCATGTAACTTTTTGAAATGGATTGTGGAAATTGAATTGCTTGTGCTATTGTCAAAGATGGAAGCAGGGGAAATTCTTCAGCTCCAGCTTGAGGAATGCTGCACAGGAGAAAGCTGGAGACATAACTGTCTGTGAACGAACATACATTTCAGAATGAGAAAAATACTCAGTTTTGCCAACATCATCTTTCAAGTTGTTGAGCATTATTTCTTAAAAAGCTCTCTGTTGCCTGTGAAAGACCCATTCAGACTTTGATTTAGTGTAGCAGATGAACTCAGGTGCTAAAACATGTATGTGTGGGGTACAGCAGTACTTTCAAAGTGTCCAAATGCTACAAGTCGTAGTGGTGTTACAGCACTTGACTGTCTGGGATTTGGTTTCTCTCCAGTTTTCTCTTGATTTAAGACATTTATACAGCTCCCAACATTGATTTGAATGCAGTAAATAGCAATGATGGCATAAGACATCTTCAGCTGTGGTTTTAGGTGGCCCTATATTTTTAGGGGTGAAAAGGGTCTTGTTTTTCCCCCCTTTGTGTCTTTGTACTAACGTCTTCCATTGAGCAATTGACAATCAGACTTCTTCATTCAAAGTCAAATTTCATTGTGAACATTCAGTAATTTTTGAGCTTCTGTAAACTGAGTGCTGTTAACATCTCTCCTAAGTAAACTTTTTTGCAGCTGGATTAAGTTGATGGAAGCGATGTTCCCAAGGAATCTTAGCCAAATTTATTTCCTTTTGCTAAAAGGGTAATGAAGGGACAAGTGGCTTATGAACAGTTTTGTTTCTCTTTTATCATATTTCTTCTTTAATTCTGTTTAACCATTTTTGCCTTTTCTTTTGTGCTTGTGCTTACTGCTATCTCACTGGCTAGATTTTCACACCAAGGCCTTGTGACTTGTTTGCTGATTCCAATGGGGTTTTTTCACCAAAGAAGGTTGGTTTAGTAACCGTAGTGGATTTAAATTTAGAAGAACTTTAGATGAAGAGCTTCTTAGCTGCTTGTATCAGAGAATGTTGGTAGTTTTAGATTTTTAGATTTTCTTTTGATGTTAGCAGTCTTTGCCTAATGAGCACCTGACCTGTATTGCTGAAGAAAAGCCAAAGTTGATCCCACATCAGTTTCAGAATTTTACTGAAGCAACCCTGTCTGCTGTTGGACTTCCCATATCAAAGTTTACAGAGACTTTACAAGGAATATTTTTTTTTTTTTTTTTTTTTTTTTTCCCAGCTGAAGCCTTTATCCCTCTATTGGTTGATATTTCAGATAACTAAGCAATCTGAGCTGCATTTCTGCTGCTACTTTGGGATGCCCTTCGGTACTGCAAGAGGTTATGTTTGAAAAAACACATTATGGAACAACCTGGATATACATAGCAAAACTGCTGGATTAATACACACATCCTCCACAGCTGTGGGAAGAAGCCTTAAAGTAGATCCTCAGTTCTTAATTAACTTTTCTTTTTGTTCTTTCAGACTCCTCATCTTGTAAACCTTAATGAAGATCCGCTCATGTCTGAATGTCTGCTTTACTACATCAAAGATGGTATTACCAGGTGAGCATTGGTGCTAATATGCTCTGAAGTCTCCTTTGCTTGCTTAAATCCTCATGCTGGAGACAACCTGAGTTTAAATAATAGTTGTGCTTTGAGCTATTCAACTTGCAGCTACAAATGAAGCATGAGATTACTTTTTCCCACCTACAGCACAGAAATGCATTTTCTTTTAAGCTAATTTTGTGCTTTAAAAGTAAGATGCAGTCACTTGGCTCTGTAAGAAGTTTATTACTACACCTGTGCAGTAAAGGAAAGCCTGATATCCCTTCTAAGATATAGGAAAACAAAAGTAATAAAGTTTCCTGAAAATGCCTTTGAGATTTTGATGTGTGGAGGATAAAAAACATAGCACTTGATAAAAACAGCTAGAGTATGGATGAGTGTTCACTTAATTATTTCGATAAACTGTTATCCATGCCTCTGCACAATTAATGTATTCTGCATTCACATATATGAGATGAAATTTAATTGCCAGATTTGGAATTTAAAATGGATTTTATTCTAAAACTTATCAAGACATCTGGTAGAAGAGAGGTAATTTTTGTTATCTTTGGAGCACTAAGCCGTGTTTGGCTGCTTAGTTTGTATATTCATGGGGAACAAATGGAGAAGAGCACACAAACAGGTGCTGTTGTATGATACTACTCCAATAGGAAAATACTGAAAAGAATATCAAACTTGTCGAAAATTCAGCACAGAATGACAAATAGAAAAGTTTTTGGCTTAAGAAATTGTTATAAGTATTGAGCCTAGCCTAGCTGACATCAGAAATGTGTAGAGTAACAAGTAAAGCAAGAGGTTCATAAACATTAGGATTGAAAATTGAGTTGTCTGTATCTAGAATTGCTCAAATGTTTGAGTTTGGAATGGACATAAATGTTCATGCTCTGGGGATACAGCCAACATCTCGCTGTCTGGAAGCTGCATGAAACTGCTTGTGGCATCAAATTATTCAGCAAGAGTCTCCTGAGCTGTTTTGCTCCATTCTTGAAGTGCAGATGGTGATTATTGGCAGGATGATCACTGTGTGCCCACTGAAATGCACCCCTGGAAGCTCCTCTCACTTTTTTTTTCCTTCTGCATTCCTTTGCTAAAGGGGGAAGGAAACACATTAAATCCTGAGGTGTTTAATGTTTCAATTATCTCTTAAATTATATGTTTTAAGAGAAAGAAATCTTCTCTATTTCTTATGTCAAGCTGTTATTTTCCCATTCATGGTAAATCTGGTAAGTTCTCTGCAACGCAGAGTTAAGCACTAGTTCAAACGTCTAACATTGAAGGATAGTTTTAATAGTTTAGACTTTTTTCCTGGGTATTTCTGGGCTGTATTGTCCTACACAGAGTTGTAGAAAGTGTCTGATTTGGTCATGAAATATCTTCTGTTGGACTCAGGGTTGGCCAAGCTGATGCTGAGCGAAGGCAAGACATTGTATTGAGTGGGGCTCACATCAAAGAAGAACACTGTATCTTTCGAAGTGAGAGGAACAACAATGGTGAAGGTAAAACCCCCTATTTTTCCAAGCAAAGTATTGCTGAATCTTTTACTCCTCATTTGATAGTTGTCCGGGGAATACTGGGATTTGAAAGTGTCTCTTACCTCAAGAAAACCATCAGCTTTGACTTGCTGTTTTCTTGAGTCTTAGGGGAAGAAAATAAAACCGGTTTAAGCTGTAATAGCTTCAAATTGCAGGCTGCAGTCAGCATAAAAGCTAAATTCTAATCCCGATTAGCTATAAACATGACAATTCAAACAGAAAAAACAATAATAATTTCCAACTGCAACGTATGGAGATGTCAATAGGTATTGATTTTCTCTTTATTATTTTATTTCTTTCTTTATTTCTTTTTTAAGTTGTTTGGTGTTAGTAGGAAGAGAAGCAGAAAATGAGAGGCCTCTAGGGTTTGCACACTTCTGTTTCTGTACAGTGCTGCCTTAAGTCTCATTCATCAATGTTGTTTTCTTCATAGTTATTGTTACTTTGGAGCCTTGTGAGCGATCAGAAACCTATGTTAATGGCAAGAGGGTTGTGCATCCTGTGCAGCTGCGCTCAGGTAAGAAATGTTAGAACGCATGTTTTTTTTGTGGACTCTCCATCTAAGAATTGACCATATGTGATGTTTAGATCATAGGCAGAGAATGCTGGGTCCTGTTAAAGGACAGCAGAGTTACCTTTTCAGAGTGTAGCCTTTAAACAGAAGTTGGTACTGTTCTTCTCTTGGCAGCAGTTCATTTTCTTTCATTCTCTGCTGCACCAGCTGTAAGTGTACTTAAATGTTCGCTGCTGCGCGGTGGCTTGTCCTTTTGCTTACCCTGATATTATTCAAATACATTCTTGCCCAAGCCTATTGCCCTTGGCAGTCTCAGTGAGACAGAGCAGACAGACTGCCAGTTGCTGATGGAAAATTCCCAGTTTCCTGGCAAAGCCGAGATATGACCCTCTGCAGGAGTACAACAGCTTCTCTTTGCTCTCATTACATTTCCCACTCAGTCCCCTACATTCCTTTAGAAAGGCATGTGGGGGAAGAATTAGAGAGGAGGGAGTGACTTCCCTAAATTATGGGTTTTAACCTATCTCTCTCAAGCTACGGTGCTTTCTCTGTCCTTCCTGTATTTTTCTACTGGTAAAAAAAAAAAAAACCAAAACAAAACAAAAAACCCAAACCCACCTCTGAATTATTTGCAGCAAGTGATAAGTGAGTATTTTCATGGAACCAAGTGTACTGACTTCAGCACAAGTCTGGACAATGAAAGAAGAACAGTTTTTGCTGTTCTGTGCCTGCACGTCTCATATTGAATGTCATAACTTTATTATTTAGTAATTTCTTTCTTTAAAAAAAAAGTAGTTTTTTTCCTTTTCTTCTCCATCTAGATAATTGAGTTACTAGAATAATATAGGCATGGTGTCTAACATCTTTAAGAGTGTATTTTAGTAATATATTTATAAGGACAATTTGGATTATTTGGAAGTCTGTTTACTAGAATGTCTTTTTAAAATTTTAAGTACATTAATATTTTCTCTGGAAGAGCAAAGGCATTTTTCTGTCTTACATCATGCCTGTGTCTCAGGCTTTGTGGACATCTGATATCTCTAGGATTTAGCCGAAAGATTTAACAGTATTCTATTTCTTCAGCTTTTTTTGCCAGTAGTCTAAAAGAAGCTGTAAAATCCTCCCATAAATCCCACTGGTTTGGACTCCAATAAAATCAATACATGTAAACCACATTTTGAAAGAAAAGTAAGCCCCATGCAGTCCAGTGTTTGAAGTTAGGCTTTTCCAAACTGAAAATTCTGCTGAAGTGGCTTTTGCCCATGTTTCAGCGCTGTCGCTGGAGGAAAGGAATGGGATTTGGTGATGTGTTTTATTTACTGCAGCTGTTGGTCAATCTCCAAGTTTGTCTTTTAATTTTTGATAAACTGTGCTGGGATATTAGATTGGACCCCTGAGGGTGGTGTCTGCTTTGCTACAAACCAGGCATTCTTTTTTTTTCTTGTCACCTAGTTAACTTGAACATACACAGAAATCCTTACAGGGCAATCTTTTCTTGTGCTGTCACCCAACAGGATAAATGGGATGAATCATTCGGTGATGTTTTTCAATGGTTTTGGAATCCTTACCCGAAAGAGTTAACTTCTGTTCCTATTTCTAGGAAATCGTATCATCATGGGTAAAAATCATGTCTTCAGATTCAACCATCCAGAGCAAGCACGAGCAGAAAGAGAGAAAACACCATCGGCTGAGACTCCCTCTGAGCCGGTTGACTGGACGTTTGCTCAGAGGGAGCTTCTGGAGAAGCAGGGCATTGACATGAAGCAGGAGATGGAGAAAAGGTAACAAAATAACTCAAAATTTCCACTTGCAACAGGGAGGAGTCAGCTGTAGGTTATTTGGGTGGTGTCAGTGCAAAACCCAACCCTAGGTTCTGCCACGTAGCATCTCTGCTACCTATTGTGAACATTCAGAAAGCTTCCTCATTATTTTGCGTCAGTGTTTCAGTGCTTTAGCTCCTTTAAAAATCATGTGTAAAGCACCTGCCACTAACCCCATAGACCTTTTGGTAAAGGACTGAATGGCAACTTACAGGAAGCTTCACTTCTATAGTACTATAATAGACAAATAACAGTTCTTTTTAAGTGGAATGACATTTGCTCTTGTAACTGTAATTCAGTGGACTGTGTGTAGAGTAGCACCAACATGAAAATAATGACCTCTTTGACTACTTCTGTTGTTTTGTTCATCTTCAGATTACAAGAAATGGAGATTTTGTATAAGAAAGAGAAGGAGGAAGCTGATCTCTTGTTGGAGCAGCAAAGGCTGGTATGTGTCCTTTGTTCAGATTAACTATACCTTTGGCAAACAGTAATTCCTGTCCTTGCTTATCTGAAAGTTTAGAAAACCTGCTTGGGTTGTCTGCACAATGCAGTTCTCTCTTTGCTTTCAAATACTTGGTGTCTACAGTGAATTATTATCAGTGTGAGTGAGCTCCTTCATGTTAATTCAGAAATTCTAATTGACAACGAAGAGGCTCTAATCAGTTCTTGTTGGGACAGGTTGGATTTCTTGCAACTTAGCCTGAAAAAAAGGGCATTTCTATGCTCTGTGTTTTTTTGAAGTTCCTTTTTAGTAGTCTAAAACACCTACTTCTTGGGATGTTTGCCTTGATTTTTGTCTTGGATCACCAGAACATACTAATTTTGTGCTGCCAAAGAGATTCCTAGAACATTGATACACTAGGTTTATTTTTTTGAATGATGTCTGAAAATGTTGCTGCATTGTGCATGTTTTAACCCTTCTCCCTCCCCCTGCATGGAGTTCCTTGTAAGGGTCTTAATGGTACACATACCCATGGTGGGGTTACGCCTAGAGAGCAGCGTGCAAAGGGAATGCTAACTCCTTCAGATCAATGGGAATTCCACTATTCCACCTATTTCTTAAATAGGAAGTCGGATAAATTAAGTCTGATATAGGGAGACAACAAATTACAACAAATACCTCCTTAAGTGCATTACAAATAGCAATGTCTTCAAGCACCCTGTGAATTTTAAAAACAAGACCAAGCCCAGGAATGAAATCTAGATTTCCTTAAGAAACCTGAGTCTCCTGATTCTGCTTTAGCTACATTGGCTTGTCCTTTAGCCAGAATGCAATTGGAGTTGTGCCTGAATTCTAATAAGTTTCAAATTCATGATTCATTTGTCTGTAGTATTAGTTTGAGACCACTGAAAACTGCGGGTTAAAAGCATACTGGGTTTTAAACTGTAAAGCTCTTCCCCTTCTCCCAAAACCAGAATGAAGCAAAGTGCTGTGGCTTCCATAGGTAGAAGCTACATCATTTTTTAAAATTGATATTATACACTTAAAGACTTCTGCATCTCTAATTATTTCATCACAAGGGACTAATTTCTTGGATGGAGGGGAGTGGCTGCAGACTTTGAATCAAAGCAACACTTAATTCGGAAAGGAAGTTAAATGTGACTAATGGCGTGTCTCATCTTGGCAATTTTATAGTTAAAATTTGTGTAGCTGGAAGTAGTACAGCAAAAATGGGCTCAATATGAAAATAAAAATCGCTTGAGTATAGAGTAAGTTTCGGCTACATGTCAAAGGAAATGCAAGTAATGGAATTCTCTCCCTTAAATTTTAGCTGACAGGCACAAGCTATTGTATGAATTAAAGACGTGAGAATTGGCTGTCTGGGGAGCTACTTCAAATAAGGCTGCATTTATAAAAGTGTGGTGAAGGGAATTTGTTTCCCCATATACTTAAGATTAAGGGAAAGTTTTTTAGATAGTGGGTTGTTTAATACTGTAATAAAGCCGCTAATTTCTTCAAGCTTGTTTTGGTTTTGCTGGTTTCAATTAGTGGACAAAGGTGGAAGATGATCCTACAGGCATTACCAATGTAATTCCTGAAGGACGCCTTCCCTAGTAGTAAGGCATCGTATCAAATGAGATCATGGTCTGTTAAGCAGTATCCTGCTTATCCCAACGCTTAATAAGAGTGTTTCAGACGACAGCAAAATTTCTTGACGCATCTCGTCATTCCTGTGTCACCGTATGCAGAGTCTGGAATGGACAGGAGTAATGCATTCGTACAACAGTAGCTGAATAATGATTGGGAAATCTGGGAATGCATTTCAGCTTGTGTACCTTAAAAGTATTTACTTTGCTGCGATATCCAGCTGCAATATCAGGTTCTCTAATTTACTGCTATGTAAGACTGATACTGAAATATACTCTTCTTGCTCTAAATTGGATTATAATGTTGGCTATAAGAAGCTGGCTGATCCTTTTACCAGATTGTTTTGGTTTTGTGCTGAGATTCCAACCAATTTGGGTATTTTTTAGATGTGTTACACAAAAAAGATAAATAGCTCTTATCCCCAAATTTACAACTAATCTATATAATTTGCCTTGCTAGTAGTACTAGGGAATAGAAATAATCGTTCTCCGTTTTACAAATTGAATGTCAAAATGTGTTTAATAGAGCTAAAATTATCTTCTTGGTTTTCTTGGTCATAACGCCTTTGCGGTGACCACTTGCTATTAGAACATGGGTACATACCTCTGTTAATTGGTCTGGTTAACCTGAGCACACACAGGGCGATGACCACGTAGTGTCTCTTAATCAGCTTTATCTACGCAAGACATGCTTTACCCATAAGTAGTAATATGGTCATTTTGTAACCTATAAGAATAATCCTGTGGAACTTGTGACTTAATGTTTGAGTAGTTCATGTTTTGCCTTTCCAGATGTAACCTTGAATGTGTAGGTTGTACAGTGTCTTCCTCCAGGGCATCTTTCGTTTCCACTGCAATATGCAGTTTCTTAGATGCTGTTTCCTTAGGCCACAAATTTTGTCGGCTGTAAATTCACAAAGAGTTTATGTTGTGTTTCTAAACCAGTATTTTGCTTATATTTTGACCTAAATTCAGAGAAGTCGATTCTCTAGTGCTATTCATAAATATTAAACATATATAAGGTCACAAGAAGCTCAAATAATGTGAATCTTAGGCTGTGGAGCTTGTTGACCATAGGGCAGAACAGGATTTCTTTCACTCCCTCTCATCATTCCCGAAGCAAATTTTGTTGTATTCCCCATTCTTCGTGGTCTTCTACCCGAAGTCTTAAGTCTGGGAACCTGAGGTTCTGAGTCAATGACCTGGGTTTCCTTTGGCTGTTTTTATTCCTGATTTCTCATGTATTGTAATTCTGTATGTGAAAAACAGGGATGTTAGATAGACGTTCGTTAGAGACCGACTGCTGTGTTTTATTGAAGATGTTTGGATCACAAGAATACGTAGGACTCTTTGGTTGGTAAAGAGATGTCTTAGCTTAGTAAGCCTTTAAAGAAAAGTAGTCTGACTTTAATTCCTGGTTGCAGTAAGCAATGATGGATATCCTTAACTTCTGGTGGCAGAATACCTGAACAGACATTCCTAGCCTATGGAAACCTGAAGCACTGCTTATTAAAAATCATTTAGAAAAGGTGGAAAACTTGTAACGAAGAAGCAAAACACGCATAACTCTTAGCAAGTGTGTGGAAGCTCCAGGCTCTAGGGTTTGAGAAGAGGATAAATCAAGGATATCAAGTAGAGAATTTGTATTAAAACAATCTTTTAAAAAAAAGTTATTACTGCTACATTCTTCTGAAACCCATACTTCGGACAGACAAGACTGTTAATGTTCTTTTCCTTTAAGCTAAGCAACAAGGTGACAAATGGGAAAAAAAAAAAAGACAACAAACAAATCACAACCCACCTCTGAAACTTTGATTCTGGATATCTTTTAGCTTGTAGCAAGTCTTGGAGTATGAACCACTGTCTTCACCTGTCATAGTGGCACTTACAGTCCTTTTAACATTGAACCTTTCGGCTGCTTCTGTTTCATTTTTTCTTATCGTCTAACACTTCTCTGGCTGCTGTTGTAGTGAAGTGGATTCTAAACTTGAGCATCCCTGAAACCACGTGCAACGTTACTAACCAGTGTTAACCCAACTTACTCTGGCTGCTCGTGACATCTTCTATGATGGCTGTTGTGTTCACCTACCTGGGGAGGATTTGCTGAAAGAAGCAAGAGCAGTCACCAAGGCAAATGTGTGTGGCGGGGATGTGCATGTTTTTGTAGCATGTGTGAAGTGCAGTTTACACTTGGTTTTTAATTTTTTTTTTAATCAGGAACTTGGTTTTACTTGATCTATTTAAAGATTTTGGAAGGAATTGGGAGGGAAGAGTTTAGATTACCTGCTATTTTGAGATGACAAGATTTTTAAATATAATGTTAGTCTTAATTAAGTGAAGAGCTCCAATTTTGACAGTCCATGACTCTTGAAGATACATTTTAATGTCCTAACACTCAGTCTTCAGGGACTTCCTTATCACTTGTTCTATTTTGATTTTTGATTTAGTTTTCTTTGCCTGCTACTTCTTGTTTAGCTTTTCCGTTTTCTTACAATTTTAATTTTGGTTATTTTGGGGCCACTTCTTGATTTTTGTTTTTCCAAAGGATGCAGACTCTGATAGTGGGGATGATTCGGACAAGAGATCGTGTGAGGAGAGTTGGAGACTGATCACTTCCCTGAGAGAGAAGCTGCCCCCCAGCAAGCTCCAAACCATTGTAAAAAAGTGTGGCCTCCCCAGCAGTGGGAAGAAACGAGAGCCAATTAAAATGTACCAGATACCCCAACGTCGACGCCTTAGCAAAGACTCCAAATGGGTTACCATCTCAGACTTAAAGATTCAGGCTGTGAAAGAGATATGCTATGAGGTAGCGCTCAATGACTTCAGGCACACTAGGCAGGAGATTGAGGCTCTGGCCATTGTTAAAATGAAAGAGCTTTGTGCCATGTATGGGAAAAAAGATCCAAATGAGCGTGAATCGTGGCGAGCTGTTGCTCGCGATGTCTGGGATACGGTAGGAGTTGGAGATGAGAAAATTGAAGATGTCATGGCCAACGGTAAAGGAATCACTGATGTGGATGACCTTAAGGTGCATATAGACAAATTGGAAGATATTTTGCAAGAAGTGAAGAAGCAGAACAACATGAAGGATGAAGAGATAAAAGTTCTTAGAAATAAGATGCTCAAAATGGAGAAGGTTTTACCTCTCATAGGTTCTTCAGATAAAGCTCAGTCAACTGTAGCTAACGCTAAGTCTCCAAACTCTGCCGGTGTGGTGGATGTGGATAAGAAGCCCACAGATGACTTAAAAAGAAGCGAGAATGATGATCTCGCTAAAGAGGAGCGTGTTTCTCAGTTAATGGCAGGTGACCCGGCTTTCAGACGTGGGCGATTACGTTGGATGAGGCAAGAACAGATTCGATTTAAAAATCTGCAGCAGCAGGAAATAGCGAAACAGCTTCGGCGACAAAATATGCCTCACCGATTTATTCCACCTGAAAATCGCAAGCCCCGCTTCCCTTTCAAAAGCAATCCCAAACACAGGAACTCATGGAGTCCAGGCACCCATATCATTATCACAGAGGATGAAGTTATTGAGGTTAGAATTCCAAAAGAAGATGATAAGAACAAAGATGAAAACAAAGAGAAAGAAAGCAAACCTGCTTCTAAAGACCCTCAGCAGCTGTGGAATCTTTATGGCCCCCAGAGGAATCAAGATAATATCCAAATTAACAGGCAGCAGTTAAACACACAGCCACAGCCAAGCAGCCAGCAGCAGCCGTCGCCTCAGTTGCGCTGGAGAAGCAATTCTCTCAATAATGGCTCTCAGAAAAGCTTGCGGCGTCAGACGTCGGGCTCATCTGAATCGTTGCACTCGTTCAGCGGGCAGCAGAATCCCGACCTCCAAACTTTCCAGCAAAAACGCCACATCCACCAGCACCGACAGCCTTACTGCAACCACAGCAACGGAGGCAGTGCAGAAGGCAATACAGCTAACTCCCACCCAAAACAGACTGACCGGCTTAACCACTATAACCAGTTTGTGACGCCCCCCCGGATGAGGCGCCAATTCTCAGCACCTAACCTCAAAACGGGCAGAGAAACTACAGTATGATTAGTTGGCCGAGAGTAGTCTGGGGGAGGAGGGAAGCAGGGGCAATTCTGGCTTAGCATTAAGGAACAGCCAGAATTGGCTTTGCCGTAAGTCTTGGGTTTTGTTTGGCCAGGTAGAACTTGAGTAATTTGACATAAAACCACAAGGTACTGGCCCTTCAGCCCGTTCCGTTTGCATGTGACTTTTGTTGCGGTTTTAACGACATTGATTGGAAGAACATTCTGAAAAATTGTAAGAACTTTTTTCATAGAGTAGAAGACTTGGAGGGAGGGATGAGGAGAGGAGAACTTCCCCGCTAGCTCATTTACCAGGGTTTTTTTGTGTGTCTTGAAGTATTTTTCTAATGCTGAAAATAATGTCTGGAACTTAAAAAGTGCTACCTTCCTCCTGTGTTTTATGTAGACAATCAAAAGAGGAATTTAGTTTATAGCATTGAATGTTTCTTGTGACCTTTTTCTTAGCAATAAGGAACTGACCATCTGTTTTTAAATTGATCTGGCTCTTCAGAACGATATTTTCCACTCGTAACTGAAATTATTAATAGCAATAATAATCTATAAACCAAAAGGTGTTGGCTGACAAGATATGTGGCTTTTTTTATAGGAAAATTCAGAAGAGCTATTGGGTCACAACAGTTCTGCTCCTTGAGTAGGAGATGTCTTTTCTCCTTCTGCTTAAGTTCGTAATTATTGGTATGAAATTGCTGTGACAGTTAAACCTGCCGGAATGGAATTTTATGTCAGAATATATATATATTGCTAAAGCAATACTTTGGAAATAAGCTTTTTCTAATTCCCATTGTATCTCTAAATATAATCATTTTTAATTATTATACAGAGATTGTGGAAAGGAACTAGGATTTTTCAACACTCTGGTGCAGGAAGAAGCCTTAAAAAGCTAATTATTTTTATTTTGTGTTTTCAGCTCTCTCGGGCGTGAGTCTGAGAATAGTTCTTGAAGTAGTTATTCTTATGAAGATTTATAGATCACTACTTTGAATAGGCTGAATTCTCCTCAAAGACAGGAGAATTGAACCGTTTCATCTGAATGTGATACCTCATGATAGTGCCTCTGGTCTTGGATTAAACCCCTTTTTCAAGACTTGTTTAATAAAGGAGAAGGTCACTTTTAGGAGAAAAAAAGATTAGTTTTCCTTCTCCCCACACTCAAAATGTAAGTGAAAATTTTAAATACCTATTTTGATATGAAGAGGTCTGCACTTGCAGGTGATTTGCTGTAAAACAAATGCTTGCAATTCCTACTTCAGATTTTTTTTCAAACAAATTACAGAAAAACTGTTTCTGAAGGAATAGGCTTTATGAACATGGGGATTTATCTCAATTGGAGACTTCCAATTTTAATTATACACTTTCTGAGTTTCTTAAAGCACAAGATAAAATTGTGCATAGTTCTGAAAATCTGCAGACTTAAGTATAAGCCAATCTAAAGTTTTTCAGGACTTATTTTGCTTTTAAATGTAACTTGAATACGAATTTAAAAACAAAATAGGCTACTGTGCCAGATTTGGTAAGATAGGTCCACTTTGCAGTGTGTCTGTAGAGTTAAACGATTTGTGCTGTTTTGCACAAATTTCCTTAATTTACTTGAGGTTGATTATTTTTGGATAAAATATAAGCCCTCCTGGTAACTGTTACTTCTGTGTGTTTCAGCATAGCTGTAGAGGAGTTGGAAGCGCCTCAAGCTTATTTTCCATCTCGGTTTTGTTTCCTGTACTGTTTTCCCTCCACCCCCAACCCCTGCCCCCCCAAACTGTGCAAGGCATAGGAGCTGGTTGCAACACTCGTTAAGTGGCAGCCGTGCACCATCTACATATCAGTTAATTAACTGTCAACTCTTCAGTCTCTGCACACGTGTTACTGATGGGATACTGACCCTCTGATGTAGGAACTACAAACTCAGTCCTCGAACTGTCTTGAAAGAATGAGCTGGTCCCATCACTTGGGACATTTTTATTTTTATTTTTTTTTTTATGGCAGGTTTAATTTTGTGTCCAAATATGGCTTTGTATCTTGCATTTGTCTCATGCTTTGGCCTACTTGAACGAAGGAAATAAAGCATCATGTCCAAAAATGTCTTGATTCTTAAAGAAAAGAAGCCTTGTAGATGAGTGATACTTTTCTTTTGAGCTTGAGTCAGAATTGCAAAATGAATTTTGGGCTGCAAATAATATTTTGCTGTTGCCTTTATTTTAGAATCTTGTTTTAGCAGTGCATTGCACTTTGGTTTTGTGCACATGGAGAGTAATGAGTTCTTTTATATCCTCAAAAAGGCTTGGACTCTCTTAAAAATGCATCCTTGGGGAAAATCCTCCCAATTTCGTAGGAATAGGTGAGCCAGGCAGAGTTAGTCAGCACAGGACAGGGCATGAGAGAAGACCAGAGCAATTTTCTCTTGTGTCCCATTTCTGTTGAGGATTGTGGCTCAACACATGTTCAATCACTGCGTGAAATCCCCACGTGATTGAACATGGAGGAATTTTGAAGTCCATGCAACTACATGTACTGATGTGAGATTAAAAACTCCCGCTACTTGATATTTTATCGCTAGACACTAAAAAGTTTTTGCCAACTTATTTCAGCTTAAAAATCTGAGAGGAAATATCTGTATATGCCTGGATGGGGGTGATGATGAGGAACAATAAGTTGCCATCAGTCTGTCTTTACCCCACTGGAAAAACAACCCTCCTTATTCTGTTCTTGTTGTATGTTTTGACAAAAAAGAAAAAGGATAGTCAAGGCCAAAATGGAGTCGTCTGCTCAGAGGAAGCAGCTTTTTTTCCTGGCTTTTAGGAGGATATTATAAAAATGAAACTTGGAAAAAAAAATCCTATAAAAATAATTACCCACTTGAAGATTTGAATATTACTTACAGTGCAGTGCCTCATCTGGTAAGAGAAGCAATGTGAGAACTTGTGGATCTCCTTGCATGGTTAAGAAATACGCACACCCCTCACTCCAAATTCTGTGTTAATAGAGCGAATGAGCAGTAACACAGCTGCCTCTGTAGGAGACTGTGTGGAAAGGCTTTCAGGTTGATGGAAATGTGGCATCCGTGATAGCAGTGCTGGTTTAATAAGCTTAATTGCCATTGCTAAGTGCTGATGTGCTGCGTGCTTTGACAGCTGGCTTGTATCCACCTGTGCCTTAGTGATGAGTTCTTAAATACCCTCTAGGATTCACTAGGGACATGTGGATTTGGGGGGGTAGGGGAAAACGCATGCCACTAACGCTCCTCTGATTGACTTCAACATCCTTTCTCAAGCAATCTGAATTTAGGGATCCGTCAAATTAGAGGATGCTATTTTTATCAGTACATTCAGCATAGTTCCAATATCTCCCTCACTGTTTGTCCTTTATCCTTTATATGTTGAAATTTGTTCTTTATCCTTTATATGTTGAAATTTCACTTGGATACTTCCCATTGAACCACTTTGGGAGCTGCGACATGAGAAATCTATGCTGTTGTACCCATTTGTACTGTAAAGAAAGCAGTGAGCTGCCTTTGAATTAAATGGGATTTTCAGATCTGTCCATTGTTTAAGAAAAAAAACAAGTTTTGGATTGTTTTAAGAGCAAGCATCTGCCTTGTGAAAAGCAGAACTGGTTTGTATTGTAACAAGTGCTCTTTCAATAAACTATGAAATACTCTTGTAAGTGTCAGACTTGTCTCAGTGAAATGGAAATGAAACTTGATTACAGGCTTGTCCTGATTTTATTGTTTTGTCTTGGGGTTGGTATCGTTTCAGCAGAGTTAAAAAGGTTTCTTTAATTGTTCCTCAGTGTGATTCTTGTAAGTCTGTCCACCCTGATTTTTCTGCTGTTGTGTGAAAAGCAGCCTGCACAAATTCATGTCTACTGTCACATAGCTTTTTTTTTTTTTTTTTAAAAAAAGAGCTTTTTATAGCGCAAGGGAATTACAGGCCATACTCCTCTTCAGGGCTGTCCCATGATACCATCTTGTGTGCTGATCATCTAAATTCTGGAAGAAAAGACAGAGCTGGCTGTTCTCTATTTATTCACTCACTGAAGACAAAAGAAACTGATTTTTTTTTTGTGTGTGCCTCAAATACAGGAGGGAGTGTACACTACAGTACCTTTGCAGACATCACATAGATCCAAAGAATCTGAGTTGTTATGTTACAGTGTTCTGCTGAAAAAGCTGGTCCAGTCTGGGCTTAAAAAGCTTGGCCTAGTCGCAGTGTATGATTACTTTTTTTTTTCTTTTTTTCTGTTTTCAGAAAATCTATGATTGTTGTGGCTTTAGATATTTCCATGCCCCTGAGCAAAAGAAACTTTGTGTTCCCTTTCTCCACATTGGTGGAGCTAATGATTTCAACCAGTTTGAAACAGTAGAACAATATGCAGTGGGTTCCAGGGAGTCTGGGGCATGAACCTTCAGGGCAGCTTCAAGGTGCAGCGTTTTTTATTTTCTAGCAGTTTAGGCACTTTTACATCGGTACTAACAATTACGTGTGTATTATCACTAATCAGATCTGGAAATGTTTACCTGGGGACCTGACCAATCTCTCAGTAGAGCAAACCAAGCCCTTTTGCAGGGCAGTCAGTGCATCTTCTGTGTCAACCAACCTGAAATTCATCCTTCAGCTGTTGCTCAGCACCAATTATTTTTAAATACTACTGTAGTATCAAGTTCCAGGAGGCAACCTTAGTCCTGTTTTTCTGCTTGAGGGAATGGTACCTATTTCTTTTTTTCATTATGGGAAAACAAATCTCAGTTATTTTACTTAGTTTTCAAAGTAATGCTTATTAGTGTGGAGTCAATAAAAAATGTCTGCTTATATTAAGCATTTATTTAACTAGGTATTTAAATGTACAGAAGATACACATACTTGGCTCACAAGTCTGAAAATAGAGAAGACAAGAAGCAGGTCTTTGTCTTTGAATGTGTTTAATGTGCCTGGGTTTGTTCATGCTGGAATCAGAATTTTCACAGTGGAATGCCCCTGATTTTTGACCGTTGATTTTGACCGTTGCCTCTGCAGCTTTTCAGTTTCTTCAACAGAATCTGATCAAAGATTCTACTTAAACACTACTTGAAGAGCTTTTCATTTCTTCATTTCTACAATCTAGCCACTCAAAGTGACGTTCTCAGATTACCTACTTCAGACTACAGGAAAATAAATTATTTTGTCCTTCCTTGCGAGTAAGAGGAGCTTCTTCCTGTCAGTTTGCATCTGACCAGTTTTATCTTGGTTTCAAATGCAAAAGCATTATCTACGTGGATGAGGGGGGAAAAAAGTTTAGAGTGCCTTTATGTTAATGAATTTTTAAGAGCAAGCTGGATACTTCAGATCTGTAGATAAGCCTGAAACTTCTCACTGAGTTTAGAATAGTTTTTTGATGAATCATTAGGAATTTTAAAGAAAAGGAATATCAAATGAAAAGATGTACTTTTTTTGGTCTGTAGTTCTTTTGCTGCTGGGCTCAGGTTTCCTTGCGCTGTAAGTATGGAGCCATCTTAGAGTGAATGGAGCAGACACAAACGAAGAAGAAGGGAGCGTTTTAGCCAAATAAAAGTTCAAGAGAAAATTAAAACACAGCCCTCATACAAAGAGCATATATCTTTAATAGTTCAGTTTTCTCTCCATAAGGGTCATGGGTATTGAATTAATGGTATTGAAAATTTCTAAGAGCACAGCTACTGTTTTTTAATCCCACCTCCAGGAAATATGATTTACAAACTTAAAGGAATATATTTCAGGTTAATCTCCTTTCCAAATGCCGTCTAAAGGTCTTTCTGACTGAACTTGGATTAAATTTAATGTAACTGCATTGTGGCAGTGTTAAGAACTATTCTTGCTGTATGGTAACAAAGTAATGAAGCTGTTTAGGTGGGATGCTTAAATAGGATGGGAGGAAAGTGTAAAGCTTTCCTTCTCTAGCTGTTAGATTTAGAATGCATTACTGCAAACAGGGCATTGGAGAAGAATTTTAGGATTTGGAGCTGGAAGAGAGAAGGTTGGAATACAAGATGAGTGGCTTCAAGAATCCTCCTTAAGAACTCTGCAATGCTCTTAGTGAATTGTTGTAATTCTTGTGTAAAAAATCTTGAGAAGCCAGTTTAATGTGTGTAATATATGCCAAAGGATTATCTGCAAAAAATAAAAAAAGTTGGGAGGTAGGATCTGAGAGCAGGAGCACGGTAACTGTGTCTGTTCTAAATATCTTGAATTTATATTTGTTTTACCAGCAAATAATAAAAGGGTCATTAAGTATTATTAGCATTTATTTCAAGGCATGGTTGTGCTGAACAGGAGGAAAATGCTCTTATACCAGAAGATATTGTTGAAGTGCTTCTTGTGGGGAAACCTCTGCACAGACTTCTCTGCCCACGTACCAGGGCGGTGGTATTTTTTGTCATCTTCTGACATTAAATACACATGAGAGGGAGTGATACTTGCAACCCAAGAGGAAAATCTAATTGAAAACACAGTGTCTTTTTTTTTTTCCCTAAAACGATTTTCTTTGTATCAAAAGGCAAATCAGTGATGCTGTTAATTCTTCTGTTTGAGAAAATGAAGGTGAATAACCCTCCCATTTTAAATTTATTTCTGTACTTTTCTCTATTTCTGCCTCTTTCTTACCTACCTGAAAGCAGGAAACAGGTTCCCCAGAAACTCCCCTTTTTTCAGTCTTGAGCAAAAAAAGAAAAAGCTAAACCTTTCCCTCTTACGGATCCTATGAGCATGTATATCTGATGATTTTGAAAAGCAACACTAATATCTTAAAGGTCCCTCCCAACCCAAACTATTCTATGAATTGTTTTGGCCTCTGTCTTCTCTCTTTTCAAGGACAGATTGTACTAAACCAATAGATGTTGGTATGTGACCCCTGAGCATTAATGGAAACAGCCTTATGTATTTGTTCTCTGTGTCTGTCATTCCATCTGAGGTGTTAGTCTCTCTGAACTGTTCTTGCTTCTGTCTGTCCTCCTACACGGTATCTCCTCTCTCCCCGCAGGACTATGAGAGTAAGCTGCAAGCCTTGCAGAAGCAGGTAGAGACACGGTCCCTGGCAGCTGAAACGACAGAGGAGGAGGAAGAGGAAGAAGAAGGTGAGTTTTGAAGCTAAAACCAATGTGGATATAGCTAAGCCTAAAGGAGCAGTTGCTATAGTATCTCTTGAATAGATAGAAAACTCACTTTGGAAACCTGCGAAACACTTCATAACATCTCGATCTCTAATCTTCACAGCATAAAGATGTAAAATACCTACTCGTAGAATAAGTGCTACATAAGCAGTAGATATACACCCCCAAATTCATTTGACACACAAACTAGATGAGTTTAACTACAAGCTTTGATTTGGTGGTCTTGAATTTGAAGGAATCTCTCTCTTCTTGGCACTAACAGAGTTCAGATGTCTTACACCAAAATAATACTGTTGCCTTTGTTTCCTTGTTTTGATTTTGAAATGTCATTTTTCTCCTTGGTAGGAATTCTTAGAATTCATGCTGTGACATGTCTGTGTAACTCCATTTCTGGACAGTAGATAGAGTTTATTATTCTCATAATACTCGCGTTCGTTCCACTGTTTCAGCATTTGGCTTTAATAATTGTTAACTAGTTTAAAATAACTGGAGTGGTATTTATTTTGTTTTCTCTGTTCCAAATGTCCTTACTCGATCATTATCTCTCCATTGGTAGTGGTGAGGAAGTTTGAGTCCAGTTTTTCCTCCCTGAATAATAAAAAGGCAGGTTTTTGGTTTCTGTTCTTCTCTTCCAGAAAAGATGTTGAGAACTTAATGCCGCAGTCAGCAGAAGTGTTAGATACTGTGTGTGATGGTTTAGAGAAGCTGCTGTAGTGTTTTATTTCTCTGTTTCTGTGTTCTTCCCAGTGCCCTGGACACGACATGAGTATGAACTCGCACAGTGGGCTTTCAGGAAGTGGAAATTTCACCAGTTTACTTCACTGAGGGACCAGCTCTGGGGAAATGCAGTATATCTAAAAGAAGCCAATGCAATCAGTGTAGAGTTAAAGAAAAAGGTAAGGACATGCAGAGTACCTTTTTGAATTTTCTGACTGTGCAATCCTGTTTCAAACACTCAGAGTTACTTGTAGTCTTTAAAGTTATATGTCTCATACTTTTTAGTTTGGGCTTTGAGCTTTAAAAGGGTTCAGAAAATCACAAGTCTGTGATTCAGAATAACCTCTGTAAATGTGGTTGATATATTCTCCTTTTCTTTATTTCCCTTATGCTGTTCCTGTCAATATTATAAACACATGTACACGGATATTCCTCCAGGGCCCTGTCTCTTCCTTTTTGCTTTTAACTTCATATGGTAATTCATCTTTCAAGTAGAAGTGGGTGCTGCAGGATGTGCTAGGTTTATAGTTTTCCAGACCTCTCCTGGCTGTGACAATAAAGGCAAGATATCTGTACTCAGCTGAAAAATATGCTTTCTGCCAACTTGAGACCAAAAAAAAAAAGTGACGTAAAACAAACCCTGAATCTGCTTACAGAGATGAAAGTCAAACTGGCTTTCTGCATTGCCTTACGTTAGGTCTCTGTCCCCTTTGTGATACTGATCTTGTGACTTCTCAGAACCAAAGTAATTTTCCTTTTTTCCACGCAGGTGCAGTTTCAGTTTGTCCTGCTGACAGGCACCCTCTACTCGCCGCTGCCACCAGAGCTTTTGCCCCCTGAGTTGGAGAAGACCCGGGACAACAGGCCTTTCCCCCGTACAGTGGTAGCTGTGGAAGTCCAGGACCTGAAGAATGGAGCAACGCATTACTGGTCCTTAGAAAAACTCAAGTATGTAAATATAACAGACAACAAACTTCCTTATATCCAAGGAGCTTCATTGAAATATTTCACTCCCTGGGATTTGTGCCCTATTGTACTTGTTTTTTCTCTGTGTCCTGCCAAATGACAACTTTCCAGACAGCATGATATGTTTTAAATAGTAGCTTTCTAGATTCTTTAAACAGGTGCATTTGTTCTCCGACGTCTTATTTCACCTCCACATTGAATTTTTTAACTTGAGGTTAGATTTTATTTTTTTAAATCTAATAAAGCTCATCACCGCTCATCTCTGCATTAATTCTTTTCATGTTCCTTTTACTGCAAGAGTTTCCTTACCACCTACTTTTATGTAACGTAGCAGTACAGGACATAATTCATAATAAAAAGTTTAAACAAAGAAGATTCTATTTCTATGGCAGGTACACAAATTCTAACTGCAATCTGAATTCTTTGAATCATATTCTTGCAAATAGGCAAAAGACATTTGTCTTCTCCCCATTCTCTAAGTACTGACTGAAGAACTTTTTTTTCCACTAATAAATTCCAGACAAAGGATCTTGTGGCGCAAAACACTTGTTGTCTTCAATAAAATAAATGAATAATTGAACATCTATAATGGAATCAGTTCATTTTTGAATCAAAATGCCATCATTTCTGGAATGGAATGCAAAAAACTTCCTAAATTACTCAGCAATGTCTGATGCAAAAAAAGAAGCAAAAAATTATGCCAGAATTAGATGCGAAAGAAGAATATTTAGAAGTTTGAATGAAATCCAAGATTTACATAAGCTTCTGCAGTGACCTTGCCTCGCGCTCAGTGGGCTTAGCCTGCAGAATTTCTCCCAGAATCCCTAACATGTCAGGGAATTAGTACGGTACCGAAGTTAGTGGTACAGACTCCCTGTTCTTCATTCTCCTGTTCCTGTGTGTAATCTGGTACAGGTGAAGTCGGTGCACCCCACTTTGTCTTCCCTGCTTTTTATTTGCTCTCTAATTTATTTTTTTTTTAATCCCTCTTTCTTCTTTGCAGGCAGAGGTTGGACCTGATGCGTGAGATGTATGACAGAGCTGGGGAGATGGCATCAAATACACAGGATGAGGGTGAAAGCACGATGACAGGCAGCGACCCCTTTTACGATCGCTTTCATTGGTTCAAGCTTGTTGGAAGGTACGCAACAACAATCTGAGCTGCTGGTACACTGGTAACTCCTGTCAGGTCTGGATGAACTTTGACTTTGAAAGTGGTTATAAACTGTTTGGCCAGTAGTGTTAGTTGTATGCTGTCTTTCAGGGATCTCTGATAGACTTAAAATATAGCGAAGAGCAGAAAATGCTCTTTAGAATGTTGCTGGTTCTGGTGTAACCTTGTATAATCTGATTTGAGTGAACCCTTAGTAATTTATAAGTTTATTTAAAAAAAATAATGTAGGTAGCTAAGTTCTATCTAAAGTCACTGGAGCAGAGCTGTGAGAATAAGAAGAACATTGGGAACTGTGAGGACAAGTAGCACAGGTACATATGTAGTTCAAATAGTTTGGTTACACCCTGTGGGAATACCTAATATCTGATGGGATTCTTTAATATTTCCTGATGTCGGCTGCACCTTTACAGTATTTTTATTTACAAAATTGCTTTGTGTTGGAAATAAGAATTGTAGCTCTCTTAAATGGATGTGCTCTCAAGATCTGTATGTTCGGCCATGTTTATATTAATTTTTCATTTGCTTTCTGCTCAGTTCAAGGATGCTCTTTTTCCTGACTTTGTTGGCAGTCCCTTCCCTTACGTTTCATTGCAGTCCACATGGTTTGAAGCCTTTGCTTGTTGTTCAGGTGGTCTCTGTGCTGATGGCAACAGACGGCTGTTAAATGAAGCATTCTTCTTTCCCCTCACTCTGTTAATTGGTATTCCGTTAACTGATATCTAGCTCCCCCATTTTCCATGGCTGCGTGAATGAGCGTCTTGCTGATCGCACGCCCTCCCCCACTTTCTCCACGGCTGACTCCGACATCACTGAACTGGCTGATGAGCAGCAGGATGAGATGGAGGACTTTGATGATGAGGCCTTTGTGGATGATACTGGCTCCGACGTTGGAACTGAGGAGGGATCAGACCTCTTCAATGATGGGCGCGACCCGTTTTACGACCGATCCCCTTGGTTCATTTTAGTGGGAAGGTTGGTGAGGTTACTCTGAGAATGGCCAAAAGGGACCAGCTCTTGCTGTAGGCTGCAGTGGCTTTGCCTCATGCTGCACTGAATAGCTGTCAAGCCAGCCAAAATACCTATAGCATAAATTGGAATTGCCAGAGAATGAGTGTAATTTAACGTTAAGTTATAAGTTCCCATGTCAGAAGCCATGAAGACCTAAACAGTAATTGAGAGAATAACCCTTAGATGTGACAATGTTAGTAAATATATTTCTGTTTCTAGATAACTGTCACAACATAGAATGAGTGTGGGTTTGCTTATGTACAGTATTTAAGCATTATTTATAAGAGTGCTCTATTTAACCGTTGCAAGATCACTAAGATAGTATCATAGCATGTAATTTTCTCCCAGAGAAGGGAATCTCAGAGTATGGTGGAAAGTCTTTAAGTCCAATCCAGTAACTCCATTTTTTGAAAACTCATCTAATATCCTCTCTGTCTGAACAGAAAAGTTGACATGAGGAGAAAGAAGAATGTCCCTTTCTGGATGAGGAAAAGAGTGTTCTTTGAGATGATTTGTCTTCTCAGATTGTGCGTGACTTTCGGTAGCAAGTAGGGAAAGGTAGTGAAAGGGCATCATCATTAAAATTCACCAGCTGGTGGTGTTTATCAGAACTTTCCCCATGCACTATGATTGAATTTCTGAAACAAGTTTAATGTATTTTAGAGTATTACCTATTTTGCCAAGATACAATTAAGGCATCATCAGACCCCAGTCTGTGGTGTAGACCATGAGGACAGCAAGTTGCATTAAAAAAAAGTAGTACTTTGCACTGTTTCTTCACAGATAGTCTTGCTCAACCGTGTAACTCATGACAAGAAACAGGAAGACTTTAGTGACTTTGTTCCCCTCTCTTCTGCTCCCACTCCCCCAGTTATCCTTTTTTTTGCATATTTGATCACTCTGAGCCAGTCTGCTTGTATGGGAGGGGGTCACCGTAGGCCTTGTACAAAAGAGGGGGTCAGGCTCCGTGGCCGGCGGAAGGGAGGAACAAAGGAGAAGGGACCAGAGCTTGACTCTCCTTTTCCGTGACTAAGCAGGGAAGGATTCATGGTCAGGAAGGCGGGATCTTTCTGTAGATTCCTCAAATGCAGGAAACTTAGTTGCACTGTTTGGGAAAATGGGGGACTGAGTTTGTCGGTCTTTTGTCAACCCTTTAGATCAGTTTAGCTGTATTGTCTAACCTCATTCTTTGTCTTTAGTGGAGCTATTTACAGACTGTGACTAAACTTGGAACTTCCTCGCTCCAGTTTTTGAAACAAAAATTGCAGTTACTAAAGATGCAAGAAACCGCATTAGTTCTCTTTGATCTCTCTGAGTTCGTGCTCTTGTGTGCCATGTCTGATAACGTGGTTTATAAAATTTAGTTCTTTCAGGTTAATCTGATTCCCCCAGAGTCAGTCTGGGAGAGCCACCTTAACTGGCTTGGCAGTGGTTGTCAGCTGGTTAAAGCATCCCTGCGCAGTCTGCGATGGCAAGGGCTGCTTTCTTGTACCCGCGCTGGCAAACTCGGCATATTCTCCTGTTGTGCCTGTTCTTTCAGAGCGGGACCTTCAGTGCTTGGGAAAAAGTTGAGCTATTCATCTTCATTTCACAAACTCTTCAGGAAGCACGACACAAGCTGAGCAAATAGAGTGTATAATGAAAACAGTTGCGCTTCCTGGCAATTACACAACTTGCTTCCCGTTTCCATGTATTAAAAAGAATACTGAGCTCTGTCTGTAGCCAGACGTGGAGCGGCAGCAGTTAAGGGTACACGAGAGCTGCACGTATTGAGGAGCTCTACTTGGGTTGTAAAGTGTATTGAGGAGTGAAACTTAGTTTGTATTATCTCCCAGCAGAGAGCTGAATGACTTTATCCCAGTCGTCGGTTTCCATTCTGTTCTGTTTCTATTCCTGTTCTGCTCTATTGTGCTGATTCTCTCAGCAGAAAGCTGTTGGACTGTTCAGCGCCACTGAGTAGAAACTGTTTGGATTCCTCAGTCTCTTCCAGCGTGAGAATTCCACTTTTGTGGAACTCAGTGGGACTCACAAGTATCAGAGGGTGCATCCATCTACATAGATATTGTCTTGAGCACAAGGTAGTGTTCAATTTATAACAAACCCAAAATTCTTTAACACTTTTAATTGTGGACTGGTTTATGTGTTGTGGAATGCGTAGGACAAAACTAAAATAATATTTTTTGAGGGATCATCAACAATAACGAGTCCAGGTCACGAAGGAGAGGAGGAGAAGTTGATCAGGTAGTTACCCAACTCCTTGGGCACCAAAGTATTTTTTTTTTCTTTCTCTGTGCTGTGACTGTCTTTTATTTATACTATATCTATTAAAGAAAAGGAAAAAAAGAGCTGGTCCCTTTAGCCATCTCTTCTGGCATGCTGGGTTGTCTTTAAGGCTGATTCTAGGAATGGTGTGACACACCAAGCATTTGCTGTGTTTTTAAGGGTGGTGGGAGAGAACTATGGGGTATTTTATTTAAATCTCAAATTGATGTGTTTGTTTAAAAAATATCCATCATCATTCTGAGTTCTGTTGGCTTTGTTTTGACTTTTTTTTAAAAAACAACTTGTGTTTGTTAAATTTCATTTCTCATTTTGTTGTGAGTATGCCATTTTACCTCACCAATCTTTCTGCTAATCCAGCTCCCCCCTCTTTCAGTCTGCTGGGCTAAGGTGCAGGGGGACACTTGCGTATGGGCTCTTTGGGGAGTGGGAGTCCTCCCGGATGCGGGGAGAGGAGGAAGAGGAGGAGGAGGAGAACCTTAACATTTCATCCACTCCTGACTTGGTGGTGTGTTGTGACGAAGCAGATGGAACGGTGCTGGAAGGCAGCATTGCTGCAAAACCAGCTCTTTTCTGCCTACAGCAAATGTGCTATTGCTCTGCATCCTACAGAAGAGATCCAGCATTTCTGTCACCAAACAGGAAGCTTAAACCTTTTTGCATTATGTGCTTTTCTTTCTCTAAGTTAAAATGATTCCAGTGAGCAAGGTGACTGGATGGAAGGAAGTTATGAAAGATACTTTTTCTTTGGGATTGACACTTTACTGAGGTGACAAAATTGTAGTTGCTAATAAACCTGAATGCTTTGGCTGTCATACGTTGAACAGCGGCTTCAGAACTTCAGCCATGCTAATGAAAATATATTTTTATTTTTCATGCAGTTAATGCTTTCACTTTCCACTAGTTTGAATCGAAGTAGGAAGGCTTCTGCAATGGCTGCCTCTATTAGTTACTCAAACTGTCTCTTGCTTTGTACATATCAATTCAAGGCTATTTAGATTCCTGGTGGGGGGAAAAAATGTCTGTTCTCCTTAGTTTAAAATGTGGTTTTCAAACTGCCTGTGTTTTTTCTGTTGAGCATATAACTACATACCGTCCCATACTCCATCCCTCGTCCGGTCCAAGTGAACAATTCCAGTTTGTTAGTGTGGAGGAGTCTTTTCCTGTATGGTGGGATGCTGCTTTCTCAAATGAGCATCACCTGAAATTTCAAAGCTAAAAATGAAAATGTTTTCTTAGAGAAGAAAAAAAAAAACCAACACAACTTCCCATTTTGTTACTTTAAATTTAGTCTCTTCTCCCTTCCCCTGCGTTATCAGTGCTTACCTCACTTTGGAGCAGACTGAAAAGGAATTAGATCCTAATCTTAGTCAAGTGTTACGTTGCAGTTGTTTTTTTTGTTGTATGGTTTTCTTCAGTTTTTGTTTTGGTACTTTTATAGCCTTATTAATCATTCTCTTCTCTATTGCATTTTGTCATCACTTTGGTTTTTAGTAGCGGTTTTTTTGTGTGTGTGTCTTTGGGTCTCAACTGACACCTGTTTGACTCCCTTGCCGTTTCAAGAGAATTCATTCGTTCTGGGAATGGGCCCGTGAACCTACGGAGAAACACTTCCCTTCCCTAACTTTGGTCCTTAGCTGGGACACAGGGAGCTGAGGTGGGATCAGCCTCGCTGTGTTCTCAGAACAAACTCTGCAGCTGATGGCTCCAGACAGAGGCAGTGAACGTTTTTATTTCTCTCTCAGCCCTCTTCTCTCATGCAGGACTTTCCCTAGGAATATTAAACAATAACAGTTATTATGAAAGTAGAATTCCTCACATTTATAAAGTCTAATAAAAAGGACTGCAAGAAGGGAATCCAGTTAAACAAATGATTGGTATTTAGTATAATTTAATATGCATAAATTCATAATAATTCCATACATAATTAGTCACTTTAAATCTAATCACTGGTCAAACTATTGGTTAAACTTCTATATCGTCTCAGTATTCTTATGAACTTTGAAACAGTTCACTCAATAATTAAAGCCTTCCATTTTTTACCCCTTGTTGAGAGCCATTCTTAGCTGACTTGTCAGGCATCTCAGCATTTGAAGTTTTGCTCAAGCTAATCACGCGAAGTGTCTGGTGTTCCAAGAACTTTTGCAATTCGTTGCAGAAAAGTAAAATAATAACATTAGTCTAACATTTAATTAAAAATCTGTACAATAGAACTCGTGAACTTTACTGTTCCAAAATAGACCCTGCTTATATGTAACTTTAAAAGTTAGTGTATGGCAGGATCATCCAGTACTGGACCTTAATGCTGCTTTTCCTATTGTAAACTGTAATTTCTACACAATTACTGTCGAGTACTGTTGTAGTGAATCATCGTTTGTGGGTTTTTTGTTTGTTGTTTTATTATTTTTTTTAAGAAACAAATATATTTCTCCTAAATATATTTAGCTGTGAAGACTATCTGTCTTCCACTATCCGTACACTCAGTGAATCTTCCAAGAAACCTTAGAGATGACTTAGGGTTTATTGGGGATTTCTGATTACTCTGTATGCAGTGTTATCGAATGTATGTAGAAGAGAGAAAACATTCGGTCAATCTGTTTTGAAGAGTGTTTTCATATGTTCAGTACAATATTTGAGACACAGTAGATCAATTCCCTTTTCATTTCTCACTACAAACTACACTCATGGAGTGGAAAACTCAACAAGTCTTTATAATCAGTAGATCCGTAGTAGACTTCTGCCATCTTGCTAACAGCTCTGTTTACAAATGTAGTGCCTCTAAAATTACCTTTTAGAAAGCCATCATCTTAAATCGTCTCCTTCATGTGTTTTGTAACTCACTAATACAAGCCCTGTGTCTCCGATATACTCTGATTTAGAGCATTTTGTAGCTTCCCGTAGCTTTGACACTGCCGAAGAGCCCTGTGTGGACAATATGGATACACGGCCACGGCGCAGGTCTAATAGAAGGACTAAAGTAGACTGTCTGAAGATTTGAATGTCCCGTTACCCAACCGATTACTGCAGTCTGGGTTTGCAGGTGATTGCTTAATGCTGTTTGTGTTTTCTTTCCTTCCAGAGCGTTTGTATACCTGAGCAATCTGCTGTACCCGGTGCCTCTTATTCACAGAGTAGCTGTTGTTAGTGAGAAAGGAGAAGTGCGAGGATTTCTTCGAGTAGCGGTGCAAGCTATAGCAGGTGAGACACCCCGAGAGCTTTGTATTGCAACTCTCTGGTACACTATGAATAGCTGCAGCTTTGAAAAACAGGCAAACAAATCAAATCTGAGTGTTGATTTGTTTTAGTGTTTTTAGTGTTGCAAAGAACACTTGTTTTTTTACTGTTAACTTGCTCTTGAAATTTTTTCATTGCTGTGAATCATATGGACCAAGCATGAATAAATCTTGAAATAATACTACTGATCAGAAGCTTTTAGAGTGCTGGTGTTGACCACTGAAGTTTATACCTGGCAACTAACGCTACAGTGCTTTTTAAGACAGCGGAAGGGCTAACTAGTGTCAGTAAGGTTAAAAACTAAAATTAAAGCAAAGGTTTTCTTTCTGGCTCCCAGTATAAAGAGTGGACAAGGGTTTATGCAAGTTCGGTAGTTGTGATGACTTGCAGAAAAGTTAAATGTACCACATGTTTGCTCTTCTCAAAGAGTTCTTTTAAATAATGCCCAGAAACGTGCTCCTCTATTCTCTGGCTGAATAACATGTGAAGAAGTTCCTGAACTGATGCTTTTCAGCATATTATAAACAGAAATCAGCAGCAGTTTTCCATTTCATTGCTCCACTAAACCATGTTGAGACTTAGAAGCTGCTTTAACATACTGTTTAATCACCAAGAATTATCAGCTTTTCAGAAGAGAAGGGTAGATGTACAAGGATGGGAACTGCTTCAGCCAGTTTTGAGCTGGTATTGTATGTGTGCCAGAGCTTAACTGCTGTCCCTTAGTCAGCTGCTAATACTTCATACTTTTCCAGTGTGGGGTGAGCTAGTTGAGTTTTGCTGTTGGTAGTTAGCCATGTCTTATCCATGCTGGTGAGAGCAGAGATACTTCCCATCATTTGTCCTTTCTGGCAGTGGCCGACTGCCAGCCTCTCTTTATTGTTTAGGTAGGGTAACCCTGGAAGCTCCGCGCTCCATGGGAACGAATAATGAAATCTCAGAGCCTGAAGATGTGTAAGAATCACTCTAGCAGGGACTAAAACAGCAAGTGAAAATAAAATCTATTTTAATGTGTACAAAAGTCTCATTTCTAGCTTGCTTTGGTCTCCTTAGCATTGACCAAATATTTCCAAGTAAATATTCTATTTAGCCATCCAAATAAATAGAATACCATGACTAATAGAAATTGAACTGGACACATCTCTTGAAAAAGGGCCATGGCATTATTTGGTCCCTATGCAAAGTTTCGGCGCACAGCCTGGATGTTGGGATTTCTCCTGCAAACATGCATTTATTGTGGAAAAAATACCTGGCACTTAACCAGGCCTCATTGTTGTTATTCCACAAAGAGGAGGAGGTTAAATGGACAGATTGTATGGACAGAACTGCCTTTCAGACTTACAGTGGGTACTTGTGAAGCTGTGCTAGTGGGACTGCTTTAGTTTATGGCTACAGAATTTTAGATGCCAGTTTAAATCAATGTAAGTATACGTTCCCATGTGGGTCCTTGTCTCATGGTATGTTAATTCACCTCAGCTATAGTAATCAGAAGTAAATAAATAATCAGAATGAGTATTGAAGTTGTTTTGCATTCAAAATTCTCTAAAGTGTATTCGTGATGAAAATTCATAGCTTGTCTTGTTTTTCCACACGAGTTCATGATGGATAGATTTCTGCTATGATTTTTTTCAGCACTTATTCTAATCCTTTACTGGATGACTGGAACTCTTCCACTTTATGGACTGGTTCCCATTGTAATCAGAATTTCCATTTAGGTAACTCTGTGGGTTTTTCTTTTTCCTCATCCTCATTTTTTCCCCCCTGTTTTTCAGCTGATGAAGAAGCCCCAGATTATGGGTCTGGTATTCGACAGTCTGGCACAGCTAAAATTTCATTTGACAATGAATATTTTGATAAGGTAACAACTCTTTGAAAATTGAGTTAGGTTTCTTTGGGTGCATTGGTTTGTGCTTCTAAATAAAGAATAAGTAATGTGGGGGGAGAAGGTCATGGGAAATCCAGAAGCTACAGAGTCTGTTACATACACCTTCATTTATTTTTTCAGAATGATTTTTCTTCAGTTGCGATGACTCGGTCTGGACTGTCATTGGAAGAATTAAGAATTGTGGAAGGACAAGGACAGAATTCAGAGGTTACCACTCCTCCAGAGGAGATCAACAGAACGAATGAGCTAGGTGAGCAAGAAATATGTAATAGTTTTGGAGAGTTTCAGGGAAATCTGGGACACTTTCAGTCGTGGTAGAAAGGGGTTCTGAGTGTCCTTCAAGAATATGACAAGTAGGGAGCGGTGTAACCGATGGGTTGCATATAATAGATGCTGGAGTTATTCACTTGAAGAACTGTGCAGAAAAAAAATCTGTTCCCAGGTATTTGGAGCTTTAATTATCAGCAAATAATTTGGGCTCAAAAGAAAAGCGAAAGAGTGTGATGGGACTAAACCGATGCCTGAAGGAATATTTTAAGAAAAGAAAGGAGAATAAAAACCCAAAAGAAAAGTGATTTCACGTGGGATTTTTGTTTCTCCCTAAGACTTGAAGTCAGCCACTTTGGACGGAAAGATGACTATGGAAGGATTCACTGAGGAAATCGGTGATCACTTGAAACTGGGCAGTGTGTTTACCTTCCGTGTGACAGTGCTACAGGCCAGCGGCATCCTTCCTGAATATGCAGATATTTTCTGCCAGTTCAAGTAAGAATTTGTCCTTATTTACGTTAGGCAATGAATTTGATAGAGAGTGCAAATAATAATTGGCAACGGAGGGTTTGGTTGAGAGCTTTTCCAGTCAGTGGCAGTGTGGTTTGGCATAGGAAAACACCTTGCCAGTTACTGGGATTCCTGTTAGCAGCATTACCTGCTTTGTGTGAGTGTGGTGTTAAGGAATAAAGTTTTGCAGAAAGGGTCTAGTTATAGATATCATAGGTTTTTGCTTGATAATGGCTTTTGATGTGAAAAATTTGGTATTAGATTGTACATAAGCTCAATTGAAATGAAAGCTATGTGAACCTGGAGTGTCTCAGTAGCTTGCCAGTAAAAATGTTCTTTGCCTTAGTTTCTTAAGAAAGAGAATGAAAAATGGGGGTAATAAAGACACAAAGTAAGCACAGAAATTGTGGTCCCAAAGACTAGGGTATCCCTCCTAGCTTTAGGCCATCACTCAATTTCCTGTAAAGTTCTAGCAGAATAAATTTTTGGGTTTCATTTCAGTGTTGGGTTCACAGCACAGCAGTCTTCACTGAACTGTTCTGTGGTGGTTTATTTTTGGTTTGTTGCTTGTTTGTTTTAAAGCTTTTTACATCGGCATGATGAAGCTTTCTCAACAGAACCTCTGAAAAACAATGGTCGAGGGACTCCCCTTGGCTTTTATCATGTTCAGAATGTAAGTAAAACTCTCCATGCTTAGTAAGTGCCTGGTTTAGCACTGGGAGTTGTATGTCCTTCTTGTTAAACTCCTGAGGTGTACGGGAAAGGGCGACAAAGGGAATTCTTAAGAATAGACAGTAGGAGGAGTGATGAGGTGAATGATGTAATCCCCAATGGAGAACAAAATACAGAATGATCCTGTGTGGCAGATTTAACTCTTCTGTTTCACCTCTGCTTCCTGCCCTTGAATTCTCTGTTTCCTTTCCAGGATGTTCAATGAAAGCAGTCTAGAATTTGGGGAAATAAAATATTTGAGAATAGCAGTGCTCATGATCTCAGATGAACTGAATATGTCTATTTTTATGAACTGTCTAATACTTTGGTTACATGTACTCCCTCTTCTCCTACTTAAAATGCCTGATGTTGAGGCTTTCATTTTCTCCTTTATTGGAGAGTGAAATTAATGCCTAAACCAAAAAGGAATGCACTTGCTTTTAGTGTGAGTGATACTAAACCGTATGAAAAATACAGACTCCTAAAATTCAGACTTAGAAGATTTCCTTTTTGTATGTCTCATTTTCTTCCCTTAGATTGCTGTGGAAGTGACGGAATCATTTGTGGAGTATATCAAAACAAAGCCTATTGTGTTTGAAGTCTTTGGACATTATCAGCAGCATCCTCTCCACCTGCAAGGACAGGATCTCAACAGGTACCAGTCACTATTCTGGCAGAAAGGCTTTGTGGTCGTGCTCAGGTTTGCTCTGCAGTTCAGGCAGTGCTTTTTCATACTCCTGAAATTATACAGCCACTCCCTCACGAGTTGGATTCCCAACGGAGGTGAGAGCGCTGGCAGAGGCCTGTTTACCCAGTGTAGTATGTTTTGTTAGTGAGTGATGGAATTGTTCTGCCATCTCAAACGTGGGAAGCTGCTTTGCCACTACAGCTGCATCCACCCTGCAAACGCTGTGGTGGTAGAACATTGTGCTCAGAACTTCAGTGGTGATCTCCAGTGGTGATCTCGGTGAGCTCTGAGATCAGTGCTCCAAGATGCAGCATTCCCTTAGGGCAAGTGGCGTCATGCGTAAAGGTGGGATGACAAAAGAAGAGACACGGAAAACAAAAGGCTCTCAACCTTTTGACATACTAGTGACAAAGTTGCTGAGCATTTGAATTTTTGGTGTGGGGGAAAGGACCTCTAGTCACTGTTGTCATCTTCAAAGCTATAGGAAGAGGCTGTTGTCTGGACTCGGTCTGGTTCACCCTCCTGCTGGAGGCAGCAGCTGCAAAGAGGAAGCACGTGCTGGTTTTAAGAGGAAATGCCAGCTGAGGCTTGTTCCTTTCCCTTTAGTTATTCTGGGAAATGCCTGTTACCTGCCTAAATTTTCAGAGCAGAATGGGAGTAGAGCAGTTGGAAATTGTAAATTTATTTATTTATTTTTTTTACTGACAGCTAGGATTAATTAAGTTAAAATAGAAAAAGGACATAGGTTGGTCTGAGAAGTGTGCTGAGTCCGCTTGTTTTCCTGACAGGTGATATCTGCCTGTCTTCGTGGGATTGTGAGGATAATTTTAGAGGGGAAAAATGGGTGAAAGGACTATACTGGGGGGGTGTGTGTACATACATGCGTGTGTGTATTAGTAGATGGGGTTTTATGTTTATCTGCCTCTATGTTAATAACTCTTTTCATTTCTCTGTAGCCCTCCACAGCCTTCCCGAAGATTCTTTCCTCCCCCTATGCCACTCTCAAAGCCAGGTGAGAACAGTTCTGGAATTCTGTACATCACATGTCTGCTACTGAAAAAGAAGGTTGAAGTGGATTCCTAAGGTGTTCAGGACACCAGGAAATGTAATGGAGTGAATGTTGTGAAGGGCATTGGATCTGTCTTTGCTGGCCATCTTCCTTTTTATGTGTTCTTTTCAACCTCCTCTTTTATAAAGTGCTTTTTGGTTCATTAAAGGGCAGAATTACATTCCTGAGGCACTGACCCTATTCCATGAGATGGGGCCATGGCTCTTTATGTGCTTACTGAGCACTTCACTGGAAATTTGCTTATTCATTAACTGTTTCATCTTTTTGCTCTCTAACATGCTTGTTTAGTGAGTCAGTCTTGTTGAAATGATCCTTGGTTTTCTTTGCTTAATTGTAATAATGCATGCTGAACTCTTGTGGTTGTTTTCCATTTCACCCTTTAATTTCCTCCTTCTCCAGCTTTCTCTCACCTGCATATTTCTACCATCCTTTTTTTTTTTTTCTTGTGTGTCTTCCATTCCGTTTGCAGACCATGAAAGAAAAATTGAGTTAATTAGGTATCTTATGTCTGGCTATGTAAACGTGCATGTGCTGAACACGCTCTCCGAGCATGCCAACGTGCTTGCGTCCTCTGCTGTGGCTGCTTTCCAGGATGGAGCTGACCAGCTGCCACCTTTTCTCTTTCTGCCTATTCCCAGTTGTCAGAGTGAGCGGGCTCCTAAACGAGATGGTTAGTAGCCAAACTTGATCTACGGTAGATGTAGACGTAGTTCCAAAATATGCCTCAAAATTCCTTTTCTCTTACCTTTATCATGTAGTATTCCTGGAACTAGAAACTGCCATGGTTGTGGTCATGGAAGGATGATGCTGTGCTTAAGTTTAGGGCTATTCTAGAGTGAACCATAGAGAAAAATCTATGAACTCCAGTGTGCTGGGTATCACAGATTTTTCTGGGTCACTGGATCTATTCCCTGAAACTTCCTGGACCTCTAATTTTTTTTGTTCTGTGCATAGTTTTAGGAGATTGGAATGAGAGATGCTGTATATGAAGAAGCAGCTAGCTGTAGAGGAAATGTTCTGCTGTGTTCTGTATAGGTTTCCTTTTTGCTCATCTTTTTTTGTCACTAACCATGCTGTTCCTCACTTACGTTTTTATTTTGTTCTATTACCCATGCAAGTCTATGAGAACTTCTAGAACCAGCTTTCACGTTTAGTTAAATATGTCTTTCTGTTGTTTTTCCTCTTCTAGCACTTTTGAGTTTCTCTGCTTAGTAGTAAACTTGAGTGATTTGGTGTGTTTGATGTTCCTCTCGCTATCAACAGCATTGAGACCAGCTGTAAGGAGTTCATGTGCAGCTACATGATGTGATGGGTATAAGAGAGTGACTACCCTGAGTAATGAATGGGAACAGTAAATGATGACACTGAAGCTTGCAGCCCAGCATGGTGGAGTTGTGGTGCTGCAAATAACTGGTTCTTGTAAAACCTGTCCCTCTGAGGCAGCTGCTATTTTACCTAGATAAGAAACAGAATTCACTTCTTTTTTTCCCAAAAGAGATTACACAGGCGCACCTATAAGGACCTTTTCTTAACTGTTACACCCTTCCAGTGCATGGAAAGTTAAATCATGGTGGAAGCTGGAGGATACACAGAGGTGTGGCAATGGAAGAAGCTAAAGAACACTTGAGCAAGGGAAGAATGGGGCTTGAGAGGCTAGAAGGGAGAATAATTATTTGGCTTAATAAAAGCGGTAAGGTTAGTATGTGAAAAGAGAAAAAATGGGAAATCAGTTGCAGAGTTACAAAAATACCTGTCAGAGTACACAGGAACTAAGCTTTTAAAATGTTCCCATTTCCAAAAATGAATGAACATATTAAGAGAAGTCATGTAACGATAGCTAAAATGTGTGATTAAAGTTCATGTGAAGGAATATCAGGTTATTTCTAGAAGTCAGTTATCCCACTGTTTTTTTTTTATCATAGTTTATCCCTACATTTGTATTAAAGGAATTAAAGAGGATCTGGCCATTAGTAATCACTAATATCAAAACATAAGGAGCCCAGAAATATACTTTGGCAGGATTATGGCTCTGGAATAAGTCTTGTTCAGCCTTTTTACATACACATGCTGTTACCTAAAGTGGTGCAGGAGACTGGCAATTTGTAACACGAAGAAGTAAAGACCGAAGTTTTAAATTCTTGATTTTTTTTTTTCTTGTGTGGAGAAGTACTTTATGGGTGAGTAATGGTGCAGATGAACAGACCTAAGCAATTCTGAATCACAAACTGTTAAGTCAGAAAGTAACTGATGCACATTTGAGGAAACTCTTTTTTTGGTGGATCTAGAGAGATTGCATATTTTTACAAGCTTTTTTGCATATAGTTTTGTGTCACTATTTAACTGTTGGTTTTGTGGCTTGTTTGTTTTTTTTTAAATCTAGTAACTTAGGTCGAAAAACCAATGCTTTGAGAAATAATGATTGTTGTAAGCAACATCATTTTCATGGGAAAAGATGTGGTCTGCATATGTACATAGAATGCAAAGGATCACTGAAATGACACGTTTCTGTGAGCCCTAGGGTAAGCTTTACTTGTTCAGTCTTTGTAAACCGTTCTTTTTTTTCTTCTTTCTTTTTTTTTTTTAAGTGCCAGCTACAAAGCTAAATACTGTGAGCAAACCCAGCTTGGGCCAGAGCGTGAGCAAATATGACCTCCTTGTGTGGTTTGAGATCAGCGAATTGGAGCCAACAGGGGAGTAAGTCCCATATTAATCTTTCTTCCTTTAAGAACAGTGGTTTATGGGAGTTTGATCTTTTACCTTTGTTCTGTTCAGACAAGGCTGTTGTTTAGCAGTCGTTATTGGGCAGTGGCCTGGCTTATGTCAGCCTGGTGTCTGGCTGGTTTGTAGTGATTGGGTTGTCCCCATTGGAAAGGACTGAACAGACACAATGACATTCTTTCACACTTGAAGGAATCTTTCCATTTTGGAATCCCATGCACACCAGTTGAACAGGTGCTGGGAAAACCTACCTTACATAGGCCACGAGTTGAGATTCTTTGGGTCACTAGAGACTTCCTGCTCCAGAAGTCATCTAGCAGACCCTATTTTATGTTCACCTTTGCTACAGGGAAGGTTTTCCCCTGACAGGTCTTTTGGGATTATATTGAGAAGTGAGTTCCACAGAGTTTTCCAGAAGTACTGGAAGAACAGTATAAGATACTTCTATATTTCACTGATACTGTGGGCCCATAAAGAGTCCAGTCTGAGAGTCAGTAGAAACACTCTGATTTCTTCAGATATGATATGGAGAGGTGACTGTTGGCAGCAGAATACAGAGTAAAATTGCTGTGCTGGTGTATCTTTCCTGCCTCTTGATTGCACTGTCTCACACAGGTATATTCCTGCTATTGTGGACCACACTGGAGGCCTGCCCTGTCAGGGGACGTTCCTGCTTCACCAGGTACTAATGAAGGCTGTAGAACAGCAAGTTTCATCTCTGGGGGGGTTAGAATGCTAATGACTGCATTTTGCATCTTTCATGTCTCCTTTTCCCACGCAGCTGTGTAATGATAGCTGTAGGGTCAGTCATCTCTCAGCCTGTACTTAGTCTACTGGCTTTGGGCTACGAGGAGAAGATGTTTGGCCCCTAGAACATTGCTGTTTCCTTTGCTTATTGCTGTGCATCCCACTCATGATAGATGAAAGCCTTTTAAAAAGCAAGAACCTTTGGGACCAGATTTGTGCCTTCAGTGTTCTCCAGCATCTCTGCCAAGGACACAGAAGGATCATATGGACTCAACTTCCATTGGTGCTTTCTCACTGCATGTGACGATGAGACAGATCTACAAAATGACCGTGTCCCAGTGCATTTTAAATGCCTGTAATAATCCTTAATAATAATTTGTCTTTAGCTAGATTCTAAAGATAATCCTAGTTAAATATTGTTTATAGGTTTATGTTCTGTTTTTTCTGCTCTCACATTCTAAGTTCCTTTTCATCAGACCTGTGACTTGCATTTCCTTTCTTAAAATGATCAGAACAGGTCTTACATCTTAGGAGTAATGGTATATTCCAATAATTTCCTTAAAAAAGAATAAATAAAAATGCTACCCAGTTCTGGATTTACTGGTGTCCTCACCAAGACCTGAGGAATTTTGCTTTTTCAGATGTGGTGTTTATTTCTATTCTACAATTTTAACTTCTTCCCAGCTATTATGGAGTTTCATTGTATTTTGACTTGTAAGAGATACATGTGACAAAGGAGGAGACTATCTGCATGAGTAGTTTCTATTTTCTAGTAACTTTTTGTGTTGTACAGACACTTTTTCTTTTGGTGTATATACACTTTATATGTAACATATAAGTATATAAGCACACATTACCCAAGGATTTGCTTGGTTTTGTGGTCAACTCTGATATATCCCAGGGACCATATGTATCTTTGAGAGCATAGCAACAATTTCAGAACTATTTTAGGCTAAAAAACCTCTGCCTTTGTGGAGTGAGAAGGGAAAGGTCTTAAATTCTGTTACACGTGAGAATGTAATGTTCCTCTTAAGTTAATTTAAGGGCCCTGAAAACATAGGTGGTTGTTCACAGTTATAGACCAGTTTAAATTATCTTATTTGCTTCATTTTTGCAGTTTAAGTGAAAAATAGATGATGATTGGGTGTGTGTGTGAATACTTCACCAACGTTTTGGTTTTGAACTCTACCAGGGAATCCAGCGTAGAATTACAGTCACCATTATCCATGAGAAGGGCAGTGAGTTGCACTGGAAAGATGTGCGAGAGCTGGTTGTTGGTGAGTATATTGTTTTGCACATCACTATGTAAGGAAGAAAAAGTTCTAATGGTGATTTCTCTTTGTATCAGATTCTGTCACCTTTGAGTATTGGCTGTGAGAAGAGCATTTTGAAAAAGATCCAGAGGAAAAAATTAAGTTTTGCAACTTCCAATTTATAGCTGATTGTTAATCCCATAGTCTGAATCTATATTTGGGAGAAAACAAATTTCTTCTGTATTTCAGTTTTAGTTTTAATTGATTCCCCCTCCTACACTTTTCAGGACGTATAAGAAATAAAGCAGAGGTAGATGAAGCTGCTGTGGATGCTATTCTGTCTTTGAATATTATCTCTGCAAAATACCTGAAGTCTTCTCACAGCTCCAATAGGTAAGTGAATGAAGTGAGCACCGGGGCAGGAATCTGAAATTTCTTTGACCTCTGAGACATTGGCAGGAAGTTTGGAAAGCTGAGAATGTTGATAATTACTTAATGTAGAATTCCCTGGGCACAGGGCACACAGATAGAGAATGAATGTTACCATAAATTTTTGCAAAAGCTGAAGTTCATTTGTCTGCACGGAGGATTTGTTGTTAATGCATTTGAATTACTTTCCATTTGTAAGCACCACAAAGGGAGGGTGGAAAGGAACTGCTTAAAGGGAGTCTCAGAATTTAACCCAGAGCTTCTAAACTAACATCAAGGTTTATTGCTAGAATACAGCATTGAAGCACAACAGCAATTTCAGGGGATGTACTTATGGATATGTACATACCTACCTATATTATTCCTGGAATAAGCATGTGACAATTTAATCAAGAGCCGTGCTTGGTAAATTAAGCGTCGTAATTTGTGGATTTATACAGATGTATCAAATTGACTCCAGTTGTAATAAGAAGGTGTCTGTTCTATGTACCTGCAGCCATTTGGGCAGCAGCAGGGCCCCTGTCTGAGAGCTTTCTGGCTGCCTGTGTCCCCTCATTAGGGGGCTTTGCTGTGAAGATCAGTCAGACTCCACATTGTTGCAGACACTGAAGGAAAACAAAGGGCAGTGAGGCAGAACGCGGCGTTGCCGGCACGGCCTCTCCCTCCTCTGACATCAGCCAAGTCACTTGACCACGCAGTGACTGTTTTGCTGGTGCAAAGCAGGAATATCTCTGAAATTTAACTCTGAATGAGTGTTTCTGGAGAGGAGGGGGTTGTTTTGGGGCCCATCTCTGGTGCAGCTGCTGAATGCTGGAGGCGGTGTCCTTCTTGGCGCTGAAATGGCTTCTTCCTTCTCTGTTAGAGGCCTGGACTTTGAAATAACACTGAGATATTAAAGGTGGATCCAGGACACGGCTCCTACCAACTGAATGTCTCCCTGCCACCTAGTGTCTGTAAAGGGACACAGTGACAGGGCTTTTAGCAGTTATTCTTTGCCTTCCGCTGAGAAGTGGGTATTTTACTTGTAGTGTAATTGAATTAATGGCTCAGTCTAAGTGGAACGTAAGGGGACTGTTGCTAGTTTCCAGTCTGATACTATTGGATTTGCAGTTGGGAAGCCCTGTACTTTCTGTTCTCTAGCAATTTCAAGAAATTCCTGTAGAGCTCTGTCATTTTCTATTAGGTGGGCCACTTGGGTGAACGATGAGTGTGAGTGAAGTGAAGCTATTGACCATCTTTTACCAAAATGCCAAGGTTTAAGTTGTGGGATGACAGCACGGCAGGGTGGTGGAGTAAGGGATGTGTCTTACGTTTGCTCATTGTCTGCAGGCTTGTGTTCTGCTTGGTGTGGCTTGGTTTTCTTTAAGTCCACTTGTTGTGTTCCTCTCAGCTGTTGCTTTTTTGTTCTGCTTTTGGCTGCACTAACTGAAGCTCTTTCTATGTTTTTACAGGCTCTTTCTTGATAAGGATATGCCTAGGTATTTTCTGTTTGCTTCCTTTGTACATAAAGGTTCTTGAAAATAGAATGCTTTATGTCTCATTTGTATTGCTGCCACTTCCCTATTAGCTGTTACTGAATTCTGTTAGCATGCCTCTTAGCTCCTCCAGAAGTAGTTTACCTCCTTCTCCTCTGTGTCAGGGCTTTATTCGGGTACAATTCAGTGGGGGACTTGTGAACTTCAACATTCCTTCACGTGTAAGCGAGAGCTTCCTTCCTTCAGTCTTTCTGATTCTCAAAATGTGCCATCAGAATATAGTCCATATTTGTAGTCCTTGCTATTTTCTTCCTTTGTTCTGTATCAAAGAACTAAATTTGGAATTTCTTACTGTCTTTGACTCCATAACTTGCCACTTTTGAAGTACCAAGTCAGGGGCTGAATGATTAGGTTACTTGAAATTCCAGCTCAGAATTGCACTGAACAAAAAGCAGTGGCTGCCATGTGACGGGCATTCAACCTCTGTTCTGAGGCTGGATTTGCATCTGAAATTTAACCATGTGGTTGCTACTTCTTTGCTTCCCGGTTGGCAGAGAAGCCAGACATGTAGTAGCTGCTCAGACTGGATTCCTCTTTCTCTTTCCAGGCTGGATCCCAGCCAAGCAGGCTGGCTGCGACAATTTGCACTCTGCTTTCTGTGGTCTGCCTCTTTGAAAAGAGAAGACTCTAAGTGTTCAGTGCTGTCAATTCACCGCCTTTCACTGATGCTGAAATCCATTTACAAATCAGTTCTAACTATACATTGGTGCCTTCAACGTGTTTCTCCTGTTTTCCATGCTTTGCCTGCTCTGTGCTCCATTTTCTTCCATGTGCTATTGGTTATGCTGAAAGAAGTTTGCTCCTTCCTGTTTTTTGTCTCCCTCTAGAACTATTCTAGCAAGTTCTGGTTTGGACAGGCAAGACTGGGTATATTTAACTTCCTGGCTAGACGCAATCCAGTAGAGTAACTGTCTCGAAGCTATACTTGACTTCAACTTGGTGTTCATCCAAAAATCATCATTTTGCTAAAGGGGAACTCTTAGTTCTGTGCTGATGAACGTTTACACTGGTGTTCTCTCTTCTTGAGAAGTTCAAATGGTGCAGAGCTGGTTGAGGGGCCCAGAAGACTGGCTTTCCCATCTGGGGCCAACCAGGTTTTACTACTTTTTCTTTCACCCAGGTTGTAGATCTGGAGCTTACTAAAAGTTTAATACGTTGCTCTCGTAACTAAGAAATGACAAAAGATTAAAATATCGGGACTCAACACAGATTTGTAAAGGGGTAGGTAAAGGCAAACCTAGTATTTGCCTAATCTAACTCAAGTAGGGATTATTATGCTACTGTACTTTTAAAGTTACCAATTACTTAGCCTTTGGAATGTGTTTCTCTGGAATTTTTAATAGAAGCAAGACATTTAGAAGTAATTTCTTCAGTATGCTACTTCAAATATACAGTATTTACCAATATTCTCAGATTGTATTACTTGACTGCACAGTTCATGGTGCCTCAATGACCGGTGAAAGGCACCTACATTTGGTGCAGGGGCGTTCTTGGGAACTCTGTTTGAGATCAGAACTCTTAGTTTCTGATATGTCTACTCTTAGGCCATTTTGTGTTTCTTTTTGTTTTGTTTTTTGTTATTTCTTTCTTCCACCCCTCCCCTGCTTGTTGTCATTTGTCTCTGGTTTCATTTTCTGTTTTCCAGAGTTGGCCTTGGGCATTAGTACAGAAGCTCTTTAGAGATATAACTTGTTTTAAAAAAAAACAATATGTGTGAGGCACTTTCTTGCTTTTAATACCACATCATTTGAACTCAGCATGGAAAACCTCAAGGGCAAGAGGATTTGGGAGGGTAATTATATGGAGGCGATGAAGAATTAATACCTTCTTTTTTCTGTTACTAGTGTAGAAAAGCATGCTGTATTCCTGAATAAGGGTATAGGAGTTCTTTCTAAAGGAACCTACATGAAATCAGTTTCTGCTTGTGAGAAAGAAGAAAGCTCATTTCCCCAAGCCCCTTTTAGAGAGGAGAGACTGTAACGGTGACTCTAGGTCTGAGGATTTAGCTGTCCTGTGCATGATGATGGCTCTCACTTGAACAGATGATGTTTCCTGATGGCCAGAGTAGCACTGTGGGAGCCCTCATCTCCTTTCCATGTACCAAATTGAAGAGATTTCTTACAAAAGTTTGTGTTAGATCAGCAAGGTAGTAGGGACATAGAAAGAAATATTTATCACTTGAAGTGTGTCACTTTATCTTGAAGCTAGTAGGGACATAGAAAGAATCTTTATCACTTGAATATAGGACTTATCCCTACCTATCAGTCATTCTGATTTGCTATTTGTAAGACTAACTATTAGGGGGATCTCTTCTGCTGCTATATGTTAGTCCTAAAATACATTGTAAAATGAATGTTGCATATAAAAAAGAATCTTCCCATGCACTTTGGAGGTCCAGCAGGGCTGAATTGCACCTGAAGCAATAGAGAGGAATTCTGTCTGTTTAGAAACACTGTTCTTTAGCACTGATTTCCCTGTAGTGTTAGGACAGCTTTTGTTCTCTACTGTATTCCTTCTTTTCCTTTTTAGATGGGTCTATTTCGTAACAGGCAATTGTCTCTTATGCCACACTATTTGAGATAGAAATAATCTCTCTCGGGAACGAAAAGAAGGTTTTTGTTTCAAGTATTTTTTATCGACGCCACTGAGAGTGGATGATATCAAGGAAGAGATGCTTTGCGCTGACCGATGAGAGGGCTGCAGAGGAACTCTTACTATTGAGCTTTTGCTGTACTTTTTTCCAGGACTTTCTATCGGTTTGAAGCAGTTTGGGATAGCTCCCTGCATAACTCCCTGCTCCTCAACCGAGTGACACCGTATGGAGAGAAGATATATATGACCCTGTCTGCTTACCTGGAGGTTAGAGACCTGTTCCTTTTGGCTTGTGACTGAAGTGTAATTATTTGAGACAACAGACAATGTGTACCTGAGATAAATACTTACTGGGGTAGATGATTTTGAATCCTGAAGCCAGTGAAAGTCTTCATTCATTTTCTGATGAAACTGGTGATCTCCTTACCTTTTTGTGCCTCGTTTTATCTATCTTTATATCTGAAAATCAATTTAAATCAGTGAACGCTGATATGTAAGTACTACTAGTGTTACAAACACTAGCCTAGGTCTTGGCTTTGCATGCAAGACACTGCTGTTTTGTGTAGTACAAATATGTCACACACAAGATGCATCAAGAAATTTGACAGTTCTCTTTCAGAGAAACAAATATGAAAAGGCTTCACCAAAGACCCAAACAAGAACAAATTTCAAAAAGCTGTCCCACTAAAAGAGGGAAGCTGTATAACTTGGCATAGCTGTCTGCAGCCACTCATTCATTACTGTTTTTTCTCTTAGCTTGACCACTGCATCCAGCCTGCTGTTATAACAAAGGATGTTTGTATGGTCTTTTACTCGCGAGATGCCAAGATCTCCCCACCACGATCCCTACGCAATCTCTTTGGCAGTGGCTACTCCAAATCTCCAGATTCGTAAGTTCAGTTACCAATTTTAGTATTGATGTCTTATGTCAGCATATGCTGACAGCTTTTTCTCTCGGAGGACACGGGGAGAATGTAGCTTTGTTTTCTTTATTTCTTCCTTGAAAGCCTACCTCATTAGAGTTCTCCAGTCTGGTTTTGAACTTTCTTTCTTGCATTTATTTCAGTGAAACTCTGATGGCCTCTCTCTTTACTGACCCTTTTTCCAGCCTTCTGACTGAGCAGTTGGGAAGAGAGATGCATTTTGCAAGGTTGCACGTAGATGACCCTGATCCTGACCTGGACTTTACTGCAGCAGCTGCTCTTGGAGTCTAATGGGGGGTGGGAGGGGAACATGGGGGAAATGTCATTTTTAGAGATCTTGCACTCTGTCCTGGCTATTTTATGCCAAGATTAGAATTCAGGTGTAGTTCTATGTAGTTCTAACTAACAACTATACTTAAACTTCTAATTTGGGGACTGCTGAACTAAAGCTAGTGTACTTTATTTCTGAAGATAACAGGGTTTTTTTTCCTCCTCTCTTGTGAACAGCAATCGAGTAACTGGGATCTATGAACTAAGTTTATGCAAAATGGCAGACACAGGAAGTCCAGGTAAGCAGTGACTGGGTGTTCAAGCAATGAAGATGCTGCAAACTGAAATATTGCAGAAAATTTCATAGACAAAAGAGAGTAAACACTTCTATCCTGATGGGAGGCAGTTTCTGTGTATCATAGGAGCAATGGAACATTGCTATTCTATAAAAACTTATGCGGGCTTTTACTTTTGACTTGGTTCTGTGTTTACCACTGGTGAACCAAGGATTCACTCATATCAGAAAATGTGACGTTCTCAGTGGATCAGGAAACTGGGCATGTACCGGAGTCACAGACTTAGGGGCATAATACACAGCTCGTAACTAACACAGTCGAGACTTGGTTTTGCAGCTATAGAGTTTTGTCTTGGTCTTTTGAAGATATTGCGGATATCTGATGCAAGTTTGATAACTTGGAAGGAATGTAGTTCACATAGTATCAGTATATTTTTCCTCTGAGATCGAGCAGTTGAAGTTCTTGTGTTGAATTAGACTGAACAGGAGTTTGCATTATATTGTGTCAACAGAAAATATCTGAATGAAGTAAGAAGGCTGGACTAAATCAAATCTCTTTGGGATGTGTAATTGCTGTTAATGAAATCATTGCCTTCTATGTTTCCAGCCAAACAGCACAAGTGTTGGCTCTTCGCAGATTGCTAATTGCTGAGTGTTTCTTAGTGGCATCCCTCTGGCTATGTTTTTAACGTGTCTTATGTTGTTTTTTACTGCTCAGGAATGCAGAGGAGGAGGAGAAAAGTCCTGGATACATCTGTGGCATATGTGCGAGGAGAAGAGAACCTGGCAGGTTGGAGGCCCCGGGGTGACAGCCTTATTCTAGAGCATCAGTGGGAACTGGAGAAACTGGAGCTGCTGCACGAGGTGAGTAAAGAGATCAGGGAAGTGAAAGGAAAAGCACAACTGTACCTCTGAATCTGCCTTCAGTCTGCCTACTGAGAGACCTTTGGAGCTGAATGGGTTCCCAAATCAGAGTTTGTTCTCAAAGTCAGTATTTAAGTAAATTCTCCAACAGAGGAGGTAGAAAGTGTGTGGCTGGTTGCTGAGTAGAATCTTCAGCTCAGAGTCTCAGTGTATTCAACAAAGGTAGATTCAACTTCTAGTGCTATTGTAAACTCCCCTCTCCTGGGACAATGTTTACTGGTGTGAATCTTAAAAGAACATATAAGAATTCAGTGCCTGCAGAACAGGCAACATCCTGGAGCAGATGATACTGACTGATTTCCTTTCTTACCAGGTGGAAAAAACCCGACATTTCCTTCTGCTTCGTGAAAAGCTCGGTGACAGCATCCCCAAGTCTCTGAGTGACTCACTGTCTCCCAGTCTGAGCAGTGGAACCCTCAGTACCTCCACCAGCATTTCCTCACAAATTTCGACTACGACGTTTGAGAGTGCAGTGACGCCCAGCGAGAGCAGCGGCTACGACTCCGCAGACATAGAGAGCCTGGTGGATCGGGAGAAAGAGCTGGCCACCAAGGTATAGCATGAGAAAAGCATCCTGGGTCTAAACTGAGGGGCCAAAGATGATTAAAGATTAATGATGAGCTTTTGAGATAGCATGGTGAATATCCAGTATTGTGTGACTTTCATTTTAATATGCTCTAGAGTGAAATAATCCATTCTCACCAGCCAGTGCTGGTGGCTGGGTTTGTGCTATGGCTGAACCTCATTCCCTTTCATAAGTAGTAAATGAGACTTTCTAATTTTATCAAGAGAAGGGATTATTCCCTCTTCCTTCTGGGATTTTTCACAGCAGTTTAGATTTTGTTTATTCTTTCATGAGCTGCCAAGTGTGTCTTGGCAAATTGCCTTTTGTGTTCAAGTTTCTCTGAAAATCTAAATGTGAAATTCTTTTCTGTGTTTTGTCTGTTCCCCTCCTCCCTTAGTGTCTGCAGCTTCTCACTCACACCTTCAATCGGGAGTTTAACCAGGTGTACAACAGCATCAGTGATTGTAAGGTAAATATTTCATGCAATACAATACAATGTATTTGTAGTACAATAGCAATATATTTGTAGTTTGTGGAATCTGTTGATACTGTGAAGAGACAAAACACTTCATGTTAATTTTCTTTATTTTGACTACTGAGTAGGGAAATGACTAATTGAAATATCTTCCTATTATCTGAGCCTTCCACATGCTGAGTGCTATTTTTTAGCCAGGACTGAACACTAGCTACAAAAAACCCAAAACTCTTCTGTAATATTTTTACCTTTATTTGTCCTTGTAGTTGTCGGATATTTCTCCAATTGGGCGGGACCCATCAGTGTCAAGTTTCAGCAGTGCTACCCTCACACCTTCATCTACCTGCCCTTCGCTGGTGGATTCAAGATGCAATTCAATTGATCAGAAGTAGGTACAGGCTATTAACAGGAAAACATTACTTCTCGGTGCTTCACAAATCTCTTTGCTATGTTTTCTGATTATTTCCCCCCCCTTTTCCTTTCCCCTACTTTCAGATATTACTCTGTACAGCCCCTTGCCTTATCTTCTTCAGTCACTCTGCACAGTTATTTGTCCCCATTTTGTTCTTTTGAAGTGGTTTTTTTCTCTTTGTGCTGAAAGAACAGTCAATGCATGTCGTTCCAGTGAGCAGTGCATCTTCAGTGTGTAAAGTCCACGAGTGTTTTTTCAGAGGTCTGTTAAAAAGACCTAATAACAACAACCCAGAATAAACCAGTTTGGCCAGTAATCTCTGTTTGTCTTTCTCAGCTGTATCCATAGAAGATATTTTTGATGACATTGGGAATAACTACTTGGTGAATGATGTGTAATTTGTACCTTCCCTGACGAGTGCTGACAAAGTAGTGTGTTTTGTACTAAACAACAGTAAGATGTATGTCCCTGTTGTGACTGTGTTTGGCAAGAGAAACGAGGGAGAAGTAGTGGGCAAACAACTTACTAGCAGTTATTGTAGGTTTTATTCCACAGATTTCAAGGGAAATTCTATTTAATATTGTACAAAAGGATCCAATGTCATGTAAAATATCTGGACTGGACTATAAAACTTGTGAGACGGGCTGGGCTGTAGATGCACTTTAAATTCCATTGTCACATTCAGTTGGTTTGTTGTGATTCACTTTTCTCTCTTGGCTTTCTTTTTTATTAAAGGACACCAGAAGCAAATTCTCGTTCCTCCAGTCCCTGTCATGAGGTGGAACAGTTCCAGCTAATACCTGCAGTAGAAACTTCCTATCTTGCCAGAGCTGGAAAGAATGAATTCCTAAACCTTGTTCCTGATATTGAGGAAATCAGACCAGGGTAGGTTTTTTTATTGTCGTATGATCGTGGCTTCCCAAGAGCTGTCACAAGGGCATTCTGAGACTTGTAGCTTCTTTACCCCATTTGAGGAAGGTAAATTTAACAGGTGACAGCAGAACTGCAGAGTCCTGTGTGATGGAGGCAGGATTGATGAGGGTTGTGTTGATGTTTGATCTCTGTAGCGTTCATCCCCTGTATCTACTTAATGAACAGGATTTTTAGTGACTTAAATATAGTAACTGTTATCATCAAAACCATGGCTGAAGTTCACTGAAGTAGAGATCTTTGAGGGTCCCTCTTTCTGTCAGACTTTTGCGTAGTTCTTGAAGACAAAATTCAACATGCTATACAAGAACTCTTTCATAATACCATGGCAGATAAAACGTATTAAGGACCAAGTGTCTCATACAGTGTTTGGCAGTTAGTAGGGATACTCAGTAGGTGCCTTATTGAGGGGAAAAGTATTCCTGTTTATCTGTGGATTTGTTTTGATTGGAATTTTTTTTCCAGCTCTGTGGTCTCAAAGAAAGGATACCTCCACTTCAAGGAGCCACTCTCCAGCTCCTGGGCCAAGCACTTTGTGGTGGTTCGCCGTCCCTATGTTTTTATTTACAACAGTGACAAAGATCCTGTAGAAAGAGGAATCGTAAACTTGTCCACAGCTCAGGTGGAATACAGTGAGGATCAACAGGCGATGGTGAAGGTCAGTCTGAGAGCCATTGTTTAGTTATTCATAGAGCAGGAACGCTACAGGTAGTAGTGCATCCGTACCATCCTGTGAGTCATCTCTGGTCTGAGGAAAATGCATCTGTGTCTTGGAGAATGTCTGGCATCTGATGATTAGGCCCAAAAAGTTCCAAGTTTGTTGAGGGTTTCTTATGTATTGGACACAGTTATACAAGAGACTGAAAATGGCTGCTGTTATGCACGGTCTTTGTTTTTATGAGCAGGTGTTGGTACCATCACTCTGTATGTTTGGCTTTTGTAGCTTTGTTTATGTGGTGTTTGGGGGTTGTGTGGTTTGTGTAAAAAAAAAAAAAAAAAAAAAAAAGAAAAAAACAAACTAAAAAAAACCCAAACAAAACCCACAGCAACAACAACAAAAAAACAAACCAAAAAACCAAAACACCACACACAAACATCCTGCAAGGAGTCAATTTACCTTTACTGCTCCATCTCAGCAGCTCAGGAGTTAAAACTATATCATGTAGAAGATGTCCCATTTGACTGACTAATATGAATGTCCAAATGACCAGTGAAATGTAAATGAAAGACCTTAGGGCTTGTGGTTTTTAGGAATGTGATGTAGCAAAGTCTGCCTCGGGGAGGAAGTCTGCATTAGCTTCTGTGCTTGTAGACTTAACTATTTTAAATTGTCCTTAATATTCCAGACACCCAACACATTTGGTGTATGCACAAAGCATCGTGGGGTCCTGCTCCAGGCCATCAATGACAAGGACATGAACGACTGGTTATATGCCTTCAACCCACTTCTTGCTGGCACAATACGGTAAGAGGCAGTTCGTGGGCAGACAGTGCTGCAAAGCATAAAGATGGTGAGATAGTCATAAGCAAATAGTTCATCACAGAATTTAATCTTGTTCTGAAGAAGTTGACAAGATGGGTGAACTGAAGGAGGGAAGAGGGTGGGCAACAACAACAACAAAGGCTCAAAAACAAGCCCTGTATTTCAGGAAATGCAGTGGCTGTTGCTTTGGCGTGTGACATTCTTGACAGATATATCCAATCTGAACGTGTGTGCTACCCTTCACACAATGCGACATTTGGAGGCCACAGAATCATTTCCTTATATTCCTATTTTACAGATTTATAAAGCTTCTTACTGCCTCTGTGCAGGCGAGTCTGGACTGTCTTTTCATTCTCTTCATTGTGAGCTACTGCAGAAATTCTCATTTCCTTCACTTTTTTGAACTTCTCTAGAAGCCCTCCCTTTAACACTGGTCACAGACATCCCCTGCTTGCTGGAGAGATCTTACTATTATCCAGAAGCTCTTCCTTTCAGTTAAAAAAAAAAATAATTAAAAACTAAGCTATTACTGTACAGCATCAATTAATTTCCTAGCAGTGCAGTCCTTAAAGATCCCGTCTTCCTTTAAAGGAGCACAGCAGAAGAGTGAGAAGTCTTTCTCATTGCAGCCCTTGATACACTTTGCTTTCTAAACATGTGGAGTAAAGTAGGATTATACGAAAGAATTAAAAAAAAAAAAAAAGTGGACAAACTGTGGGGAGGGAAGAAAAAGAAACTTCCAGAATTCAACAAATAATTTTTTGTTTCTTTCTTGTGCAGGTCAAAACTGGCTCGAAGACGCACGGGCCAGCTGAAGTACTGAGTCCATGTAATGTTCTCATCTGTTCTCCCCAACTCACCTTCCGATAGATCAAGTGTTACCTCTCATTTTCTCTTTGTGATTCTTGACAGTTTCTCTTGTATGTAATCCTGTGGCTTAACATCCCTTACCTTCCCAGCTCCTTCAGCACATTTTCTAGGTATTCTAACCCTACCTTGTTTCTTTTCACTTGTACTGAGAATCATACTAGTAGCATGTGGCCAAACAAAAAAAGAAAGGAAAAAAAAAAATCAAAAAAATTGAGTGATTATGCACGACTCTAAAAAAGAAAAAAAACCACACATTATTTATTTTTTTCTTATAACAATTGTTTTCCCATTTCCACTGACCTTTTGGTGTCTGTCCCACTGTCCATTGTTGTCTGTCTAGACTGCTCCAGGTTTTTCATTCAATTTGTGACTTGGCAGTAGTCATTGAGTTCCCTCAGGGCAAAGTTCTAATGCCAGGGAAACATAAATTCTTCTCTCTAGACATTACCCATCCAGGAACTGCAATAGCTCCTCAGGCTTTCTGGATCCAGCCTCTAATTTAAACTCTGTTGAAAGCTGATATTGGACAAATCTATCTGGGCAGACTGGATTTTGGACTTGATGCGGATTTTTGAGTTTCCAGGGTCCAACAAGCAAAGGCATGAGCTGGGAAAAGGTAGGGAACAAACCAAGAGGGGCTGGCTGGAATAATCTGCCTTTGAGCTCCTGCTGCGGGGGTGCAGGTGAACAGGGTTTGGTTTTCCCAACACATTTACACTCACTCCTCTGCCTCTGAACTGAGCTGAGGAGACAGGACTTGTGCTGATGTGAGGAAGAATCCCTAAAGTTTTAGATGCTCAGACTCTTACTTGTCAGAGGGAGAGTGTGAAGTTGGAAGCACAAGTGTGGTTGTTCCCTGGAGCGCTTCCAGGAGATCACCACAGGAGGGCAGTGTCTCCTCTTTCTGCCTTCAGTCCTGGCTTCTGAGTTCCTGTAGCAACAGTTCTGGCCTCTCCTGGGAGAGATTGAGGGTTGTGGTTGGTATATAAGGATAGACTGCTCTAGGGCATCAATCTGAAAGGCCAGCTTTATGCGTGCGTCCCTTCTCTGTTATGATCCGATGACATCCCGTCTGCTCACGGGGAAAGTGTCCTCCATCTACAAAATCCTTTCTAGACCTCTAGCACTTGCAGTATTTTCCAGGCAACAGGAGGACACTTTCGCTTCTTTTTGGAATAACTGTTGAAGGCCTCCTAATTTCCCTGCTACAGTTTTCATTAGCTAAAAGCCCCTAGTTATTTTTAACTTCAGAATTAATCTTTCCTGGAGGACGGATAAAGTGGACTCTGGTCCTGGTCAGTGGGGTGTAATAATTGGCTTCTTGGAGATGAGCTGGGTGGTGGTAGTTCTTGACCTGCAGTCTAGGATCTCCTTGTGGCCAAATGTTTGGTCCTTGCCCCAAGAAAGTGAAGCAGAATGAATTTCCTGAGATGTGAACTCATCTTTCTTAGGTTTGTCTTCAGGGAGGTTGTTGTGGAGGGGAGGTGGTTGTTTCCTTTTACTACGTCCCAGGCTGCTGTGCTGTGCTTTCCTGAGGTACCTTGGGCAGTGATAGGGCCAGCTGTGCCCTGGGGAATGTACAGGAATTTCATCCTGAGGTTCTGACCTCTCAGTGGAGAGGTAAAAGGACCTTGTTCCACTATTACAGTAGGCACATCTAGGAGCACGCCGGCTCAAGAAGGTCATTTTGATTCAGCTCACTCAGCAGCAGGTCATGCCATGCATTGGGAATTCTGTGGAACAAAAGTCTGTGTGGGACTGGCATCAGTTGAGGAATTTTTTAGCTTTATGGGGTTTTCATTCTTCAGTAAAGTGCAATGCATAATGCGACCTCCTAAAAGCATGGTTGGCAAAGGAGCAGGGAGATGGAGCCTGACACTTGCTAGGACATATCTTTATATATTTTGAGATAGTACTCAAGCTAAATCACGTGCTCATGCTATCTTCTATGGTCCTCAGATTTATTTCAGAACTGGAAGCCAGAGCGAGGGAGCATCCTGGGGACCCAGGAGCATTATAGGGATGTGGGTTGGTTTGTTTGTTTGTTTGTTTTAATTTTCTTTTGGTTTTGTCTTGTTTAATTGTGTGTGACTCTTAATACAGTGATGATATTCCTTTGTTATGCAATGGATGATAATGCACTTCCAGTGTGTGGATGCCTAAGACTGTTAGTGCTGCAAGAGGGCTCCCCGAGCTGGAGCTAAGCCGATCTCAAGCATTAGGTTAATTTTAAGCACCAAGTTGCTGCTGCCATCACCACCGTTTGTAATGAAAGCGGAACCAGTTTGAGGAGAGGTAGCAATTTAGGTGGTGGCATTTTGTGACACACTGACAGCATTTTAATTTCTTTCTTTTTTCTTTTAACTAGAAGAAAACTAGTTTGCTAAGTCTTTGCTTTGGATAAGCCAGAAAATGACCTAAGGGGATAGAGGCATTGCATAGAACCATGATTAAGGGATCTTCCTTTAAAAGCAGGAAGAGACAGATGCTTATTTTATACGGAGCTGGAAATGTTACAGCTGCGTTGCGTAAATGTTACTCTTCTACCTAAAGACTCCGAGCAGCTTCTGATGACTTGATGTCTGTGTGGATAACAGATCATCAGAAGAGCAAAATTCTATTTTTAAGCATCAGGATCTCTTAAAGCTGCATAATCTGTGACAAAATAGATTCTCGTTGTGCGGAGTTCAAATGGGCATTACTATTTTTGGGTCTGACATAAAGACACACAGTTACGGTTTTTCACCAGTTATTGAGGCCCAGTTTGAGACATTGGTTTTCCTACTTAAAACTGGACCAAAATAAATTTGAGTTTTACTTAAACGAATAACAAAGCAAAAAAAAAAAAAAAAAAAAAAAGGGTTTCCATTCACTTTAAAGCTTTTTTGGTCTAGCCCAATGTTAGAAATTTCTTTTTAGAAACGGGACAAGAGGGGAGAAATGTGCAGAAAGCTGCCTTTTCTGGACAGTGAAAGCCCCGCTCTCGGTGACCTGCTGCGTGTGCGGGAGGTCCTGGAGTCAGACAGCTCCTGGGACTCCACCGCTGCAGACGAGGCGTCGTGCCGTGGGCCTGCCAGCCCACTCAGCACGGGGAGTACCGGGGGGAGGCGTTTCTCGGAGAGAATTGGTGTGAAACTGTGCTGTCATTTGGGTTTTTTTTATGTCCCTCACTAAAAGCAAGAAAAAAATCATCATTTATTGACCATTGCAAACCACGTCGTCGCTGTTGGAGCTTCCTGGATATTTTAAAACTAAACTTAACCTCCTATACTGTATTTTAGACATGCACTTTAAGTACCTTTTTAAAAAAGATTCCTCTATTCTGGGATGCAGAAGGGAAGGGAATACTATTTCCAGACCACTGAGAAGGGTTTTTTTTTTTTGGTCGGTGTCTAACAGTCCTTATTACTGAATAGCAAGGTATTTCAAAGCAAAGACTTTCCTTTTTGCTGCTTGTTATCTAATTTACAGGGATTTAATTTTATGTAATGTATTGTATATTTATACATCTGTAATTAATTGCACATTAGATAAGGAAGAGGATTAGCTTTGGAATAACACCCATTGGTACTATACAATCAACTAATACTGCCTATGCATATGCATCTTTCTGTTACTGCACAGCCTTAGTTTGTGTTTAGTTTGTACCGCGGCGGGTGTTTTTGTGGAAGATGCAGCTGTGACCCTGCTGCTGGAAGGAAGGAAGGAAGGATCCTGATGCTGCTCTGGAAGGGTTTGCTGAATGTACTGTACAACGGGTCTCTAACGTGTGTGCGTTGCATCTCTCCATTGTGGTTAATAACCCCAATATGTGGTCTGAACTGTACTGTATGTAGCAGGAATGTATTAATTTTGTGCTTCCTTGTTTAAAAATATCAGCTGTTCAAGAACAGGATTGACTCTTTTTTTTTTTTTTTTTTTTTTTTTTTTTCA
>JAOXNO010000009.1:4404331-4418597 GCA_028565335.1 Limnodromus scolopaceus | reverse complement strand
CCGCCTGGCCCCGCCCCCGCCCGCGCGGCTGAGGGCCGGCAGGGCGCGCGCTGCAGGCCGAGCCCCGAGAGACGCCGCCGCCCGCCGATCCCTCAAGCGCTGCAGCCATGGCCGAGTGAGTGCGGGCGGGCCGCCGCCCCGGGGGTGCTGTGAGGGCCGGGGGATGCCCCCCGCCGGCGGGAAAAGGCCTTACTGAGACCATTAACGGGGAAGCGGCTTGGGGAGAGCCGGGAGCGGGCCCCCCGCGGGCTGAGGGGGGACGGCAGCCGCTGTTGCGGCCTCCAGCCGCCGCCGAGCGGCTTTCTGCAAAACCCAGCGTTGTCTGCGGGCCGGCCTGGGGGCAGCGGGTGGTGCCGTGCGGTCCTCGCTCCCCGGTCCGGCCGGTTCCGCGGTGTGTCCGGCGGGAGGAGGGAAGGGGAGTTCGGGCCCTCCAGCCGCCTGACGGCGGGTCGGTGTTCCAGCCTCAGGGGTTCTGCGGCGGCTGAGGGATGGCGCAGAGAATAAAGCCGGTTGGCTGACAGAATTTTTGACAAAATTTGCTTTTTGAGCAATCGGGCCTAGCGGAAGGTGCCCCCATACCCACGGCAGGGGGGTTGGAGCTGGATGATCTTTAAAGGTCCCTTCCAACCCAAGCTGTTCTATAATTCTATGAAAATGCGGGAGCGGTCGGGTTTGGAGTCATTACTGTGAGGCAGGAGGCTTGTTCCTGACCCGAGGAACAGAAGTGGGCAGGCTGGGGTTCTCTGTGTGCAAGCTGAATTAGGATATTCTGCCCGAGGCTGCCTATTTCCCTCCTCTCCTTATTTCACCCCAAATCTGAGACAGCTTGTGCTGCAGAAACAAAAAAAACCCCACGGTGTCGTGTTCAGACATGATGTTCTAATGCATCATCTGTTAAATACGGAGCTGTGGTAGAGCTGGATCCATCAGTGACATACTAGAGCTACTGACTCTCTGCCTCCTAGTGCGATGTTCTGGATAGCTTACTTTTCTTACTCACCTGGTTGTGTTTCGGTAGTTGGGCAGAAATCTTGGTGACTTCAGACATGTTATAGGTTGGTCTGCGCTCTGTTGGACTGACTGGGAGCCACAAGGATCTCTTGCTGTGGTGGCCCATGGAATCCATTCAGAGCATGGGCTACACCGTTTAGAAAGGGGTGGGCTGGCCAAGGTGACAAGATGAGAACAGCCTGACAGAGGGTATGGACAATAGTGCTGGATCGTTGCAATGAGGCTTAGCTGGCTTTTTTGTTTTTCCATGTTCCAGAGCTGACATTGCTTTGATTGGACTGGCCGTGATGGGTCAAAATCTTATTTTGAACATGAACGACCATGGCTTCGTGGTAAGTGAAGGAAGACATTGTTCAGAAAGGCTGACTCACTAGCACTTGAGATGGGAGCTGAGCATTTTGTGGGTGTTTTTTTCTTTTTTTTTTTTCCTTATGATGGTCTAATGGGTATTATTTCCTCCTTTTAGTTATAACCTAGGCTGCCCTTTGTCCTGTTTCCAGAGAAAACCAGCAGTGCATGCCTGTACTCAGCTAGCCACCCGATGCGTTAGTTATGTGTGATTTTTCCCTGAAGTTTCCTTTGGGCTTGGCCATTAACCATAGGTTCCCAAGGTGCTTGCAAAGACATGCTGCAGGTTCAGCCCTGCTCTGTGTATTTAGGGAAGGTGGAAGTGGGAGAGCATGTGGTGTTGACTCTTGCGTGTATAATTTGTAGTCTGAGCTAAAGCAACTGTTCTGGTGGCAGCTTTTATTAACATGTTTTCTTGCTCTCCCAGGTCTGTGCTTTTAACAGGACGGTTTCCAAAGTGGATGACTTTCTGGCTAATGAGGCCAAGGGAACAAAGGTGATTGGTGCTCACAGCCTGGAAGAGATGGTCTCTAAGTTAAAGAAGCCCCGGCGCATTATCTTGCTGGTGAAGGCTGGAAGTGCCGTGGACGACTTCATCAACAAATTGGTGAGGCAGACATTCTTTCTACCTGTGATTTTTTTGCTATCTTTTGGAGAAGTTTCCTCTGGAAGATCTCAATTATTCATAATTAATTAGGTTTTGAACAGATGGAGAAAACCAAAGTGCTGATTTATTTTTGGCAGGTGCCGTTGTTGGAGACTGGGGACATCATAATTGATGGTGGGAATTCTGAGTACAGAGATACCACGGTAAGCTTGTTTTCTGCCCACAGTGGATGAATAAAATGCACACAATTCTTTCTCTTCTGATCATCAGAATAGTCAGTCTATAAGATGCCTTCTCCCATCTGCAAAACTAGATCATGCAGCCTATTAAAAAGCAATTGTTACAGTAGTTAAGGACTGTTCTATAAGAATATTTTTATAGAAGTTGCCCAAATCATCAAAGAATATTTTTATTGATGTCTTGAAAACTTCCTGTTACAATCTTAAAGAGTTTTCAGGGAGATTTAAAAATCTAAGAATATTTGTGGATTTGTTGTTATATCTCAATCCTACATGGCCCTGGGAAAATCCATTAAGACAGAACTGCTGGTTTGGCTGTCTTGCTTATGAAAACGGCAGAGTAATTACCTGTTTTTGAAAATAAAACAAACCCCAAACCCAAAAAAGCCTGCTTGTGAGCAGGCTGGAACTTTAGAAGTTACATTAGTGTGTCTGGGACTCTTACATGTTGCATTCAAGTTGTTACTTCTGAACCTTAGAAGGGGTGCTGGTATGAGTCTTTCTGCTTTGGCATCCTGATCTCGGATAAGCGGGTTTGCCACGCTGGAGTAAAAAACAGGTACTACGTGAGGATTAATAGTTGGGGAGCTTGCAGCTCCCCTTATGGATCTCAGCCTGTGCTTCTCTCCCACTCAGAGGGAATTAGTTTCCCTTAGGGCTGTCCATACTTGCACTTTCACTCTGCAATGAACTCGGCTACTCCACCTGGGGCTTGATCTGCCTCCCCCACACCTTTGCACACAGCATGTATCACCTGATGCATAATTCTGAGCCTTTTCCAGCCTCGGTACTGTTCTTTTTTATCCAGTGCTTATAAGGACTTTGTTTTCTTAGCATATCTCTTCTGTAAGGATCCGTGTCAAAGCAACAGGGAGTTTCCTAATGTTCACTCTGGTGTTTGTAAAGGCTTTCTCTAAGGTTGTCTTCTAGCATGTCCAAAGCAGAACTGAAAACCTCATTTTAGGTCTGAGTTGCTAACCTTTGTTTGCAAGGCTCTGGCATTGAAAGAAATTAAATAATGGTGTTCTGCTCTTTGTTCCAGAGACGTTGTAAGGAACTAAAGGAAAAGGGCATCTTATTTGTCGGAAGTGGTGTTAGTGGTGGAGAGGAGGGTGCTAGATATGGTCCTTCACTCATGCCAGGAGGAGCCAAAGAAGCCTGGTAAGCATGAGCTGCTTTATTCTTCTTCAGAATGCTCTGTAACAATCATCTGCTATTCAGGTTGAGAGCTGAGGGAGGGAAGGAGGAGGGCGTGGGTGTGGAGAGAAGATAATGTTGCCATCTCACTTCCTCAAGGCTCAAGATTTCTCAACCCAGCTGGGGTCATGGGGCAGCACTGAGCTTTCATGGCAGGCGAAACAAAGGCAGTTTTTTCTTTCAGGAATTTCCAGGCAAAAGTAGTACCTACAGAAATCTGAAGGGAGAAATGTGTGACAGGGGAGAAAAGAATTTTGCTTAAATTTTGAACAAGTACCGTTCTTGATTATGATTTTTCTTTTGGGGCCCTATGCACTTGTAAAGCTGTTAACCATGAAACAGGCAGCAGCAAACATCCCTGCAAGTGACAGGCATTATAAAAGGAGGCTTCAATACATGTTTGTACTCACTATTGAATATATTAATTTTTCTGCAAGTTTCTGCCATGCTGTTTTGTATTCATGTTGGTGTAAAGGACTGTACATCAATGTTCATATTAGACTTTAGCCCTGGTTGCCTATTCTTTCTGTAAATGTAGAAAGAAAAGGTGTGTCTGTGATTTACCTGACCTTTAGAATCTCTTAAGTCCCTGTCCATTTGCAGTATCAGCCCGTTCAAATTTGATGGCACAAAGCCAGAAACAACAGTCTGCTGTCTGATCATCTTTTTGCCGTAAACAGCTCAGTAAAACCAGCTTCTATCTGCCACCGTTAGCTGAACTTTGTCCCCACCATCTCACAGCACCTGCAGGCCATGCGCCACCCATGCTCCTTTCCCAGTGGTCACTTTAGCTTGCTCCAGACTTGGCATTCTGAAATGCTCTCCTGTTGGCTAAGCAGTTTACTACACTTGGGGAGCCTGGCAATGATGAAAGTTCCTGATTACTGCAATAGTGCAGATAATGATATCCTGACTTGCCTTTATGGAGTTTCTTCCCTCCTTCCCTCTCCTTCTCCAGATCACCCTGGAATTTTCTTGTGGCTATAGAACAGAATGGGATTTTGTTTCAGCTCTACCACTGGTCCTCTCTGAGTGTGAGCCTGTATCATAACCTGCCTCTGTTCCCCAATTTCTAAAATGAAGATAATACTTGGGCTCCTTTAAGTACATGAAGCTTGCCTGCACAGTGCTGTAAGCGCGATGTGGGCTTGCATTATTTCTTGCATTTCTTGCAAACAGTGTGTCTGCAAACAGTGTCTAGTTCTGGGAAAACCTTACATTTTATTTGACGTTGCTGTGTGGTGAGTTATCAACCTGCCAGCATGCCCTCGCCCCAGGCTGCCTTTTGGCAGGTTACGGAAGGATGCATCATACAGGTGGATTTTTTTTTTTTTCTCTTGTGGTGTTTGTGTCCTCTGCCTATCTGCTGAGGCATATTATTTCTCCCCACAGGCCCCACATCAAGACCATATTCCAAAGCATTGCTGCTAAAGTGGGATCTGGGGAACCTTGTTGTGACTGGGTAAATATTTATTTGATGCTGACCTTAACTTGTGGTTAGATCCTTGCTTAGGTGGTTAGGTTGCTGAAGCTCATGCATGTTTATCCTTAATACAACCAGCAACATTAGCGGGTTGGTTTTCTGGCTGACTGCATACAGTTCAAATCTACCATCTCTGATAACACTTTGTCTTTCCATTGTGTGGGATAAGTTATGGCTGGGTCATGCGCTGGGGAAGCTAAATAGGTCTGTGACCCGCGGTGTTTTCAGTTGGCACTGGACTTCCTTCCTTTAGGCACAAGGAAGCCACAGGCAGTTATTAAACACTGGAAATGGTGACAGTGTTGTTGCTGATGGCATTTTTTGATGCTTCCTGACAGGTAGGAGATGAGGGCGCTGGACACTTTGTGAAAATGGTGCACAATGGGATTGAATATGGAGACATGCAGCTGATCTGTGAGGCCTATCACCTGATGAAAGATGTGGTGGGCATGGATCATGATGAGATGTCAAAGGTGATCTGTTGTTTTTTGTGTTTTGCCTTCTTGAGTTGTGGTGGCTGTTTGCTGTTGATGGAGGCAGCTGGGTAAAGCCTCTGTATGTACATGAAGTTAATTTTTCTGACGTGACTTCTGCTGGGGCAGTGCACAACATTCCTGAGCTTCAAATGAGGTAGGGAGCAGCAAGCACCTCCACCTGAATGTTCACAGAAGTTGTCTAAACTCTCCCATTCTACTAGTTACAGCTAGTAAAACATTGAGCATTGTAATCAAGCAGGCAAATCTTGCAAAGACCTCGTTGAAGCAAGTCGGTAAGTATCGTGTGTCTTGAAAGGGCAGTTTTCAGGCTGTTTCCAGCCTTCAGTACCTGTGATGGTAGGCAAGAGGATGGACTGTGCCTCTGCTGTCCCCGCTGGAGCTGGGTGCTCTGCAGCTCTGAGCCTGGGGTGTCCCTTGCAGTGCAGGGCTCCTGCGCAATGGCCTTTCAGCAACGCTGAAGTCATTGGAAGATGTAGCAGGGTTACTGATAACCAGTGAGATACTATGACCCCCTTCTGTATTTGTATAGATGTGTATGTATATGTATACCTGTATCAATAAATCAGTTCATATGTATAGTAGATACATAGTAAATCAGTGTGTGTGTGTATATACACTTTTTCTCCTCTTCCAGGTGTTTCAAGAATGGAACAAGACAGAGTTGGACTCTTTCCTGATTGAAATCACAGCCAATATTCTCAAATTCCAAGACAGTGATGGCAAATACCTCCTTCCAAAGATCAAGGACAGCGCAGGACAGAAAGGCACAGGGAAGTGGACAGCCATTTCTGCCCTGGAGTATGGAGTCCCTGTCACACTCATAGGTAACTGGTTCTTCCATCTGCCCTTGTCTTTCCTCCCTGCATATACCACATCACAGTGAGGAGCATGGTAATAAGCGATCTCAGAAATGAGCCTATACTAGAGCTTGACTTGCAGAAGAGCCTCTTCTAAGTGTAGCTGTTGCAGTCTTTCTGCCCTTGAGAGCTGTTACTGTTTTTCTTGGGCTTGTTTTTACCTTGTTTCTCAAATGTCGATATTTGTCCGTGGTATCTTTGCAGTGCTGGTGTCAGGCTAGATTGATGCAATGTTCCTCCCAGTAATCCTTTACCATATCTGCTACTCCAAATCCCATTGTAGCCTTAAAAATGTTTAAAAAAAAAAAAAAAAAAAAAAAGTGGGATCAGGACACCCTCAAAACCTGTTTCTTGAGCACTGCTTGAAAATTACTTAGGTTTCTCTGAAGGCTTAAGAATTATTTTTCAGATATTTACTTAAGTGTTGATTTCTGTGTTTCAGTATAACTTAGCTAACCCAGTGTTAGTGTGGTTAAACAGGAACACAAGCACTGAACCGTATTATGGGCTGAGGAGCACAGATGGATTTTTTTTTTTGAGAGTAGTGGCAGACTGCTACCTGTGATGGTGGCTGCTGGTTTTTTGTTGTGTTTTTTTATACACTCTGGACTGCTGCTGATTTTTGTTTTGTGGCTACTACTAAGGCTGTTGATCCAAAGGCAAACTAAGATGATGGAAATGTATTTTTTTAATCACTTTGAATTATACCCCTAAAGTGTGAGAATTTACCTGCTCACACACATACCTAACAGTCTCATTACCTACCCTTGTATCTCATCTGGCCTCTGAATGGAATTGTGACACAGGAGTTGTAATACATCTGCCAACACAGAGTGCTCTCTTGCCACAGTGTAGACTTTCCTGTTGAGTAAATAAGATGACTCAATGGGTTCTTTTCCCTCAGCTTGGCTTTAATTTTCATGCTTTCTCTCTCTGCCTTTTTTTCCTTTGCCTTGGCTGGTCAAGTCCTATTGTATTAGAAGACAGAAAACTATATTCAGTAGGTTAAAAGAGAGTAGCTGCAGTGACAGCTACCAGAGAAACAGGGCTGCGTTCCAATACCATATTTTTACAAAACAAGTTTAGTAAATTATTTTAATACTCTACTACAGGTATAGCCTTTCAGTTCTAGGCTTCAGACAGTGTTTCTCGTTTGTGCAGTTCATATTCTCCTGTTTGGTGCTCTCGCAAAGCTCAAGGGTGGAGGAGACACTCCCTAATTAGTCCTCTGCAGTGCCAGGGGAGCATTGTTAGGTAATGAGTTGATAGGGAAGTGTGTGCAATAGTCCTTGTGCAAACATGGCTGTTCTCAGGGCAGTTGCTGCATGTGTGGTTTTACTGCATAAGCATGACTTGCAGAGTTCTGCTGGTAAAAGCACAGTCATGCTACTCCTGCTTTTTCCTCATTTCCCTCCCCTACTTCTCACCAGTGTAGAAGGAAGTTGTTGCAGAAATGGAGAGGAGCCAGTCCTGATTTTGATATGGTCTGTTAATCCTACTGCAGGGAGGATCCAGCATCTTGTGAAAACATTACTCATTCATCTTTTTTTTTGATTTGTGTTGGGTTTTTTGATTGTTTTCTTTTTTTTTTTTTTAATTCATGACTCACTTGAAAGGTAGAAGAAAAGTTCAGTATGAAGACTATAATAAACTTGATTGCTTTCCTTCTATCAGACCCTGGAAAGGAAACATTTTCCCCCCCCCCCCATTAAACAATACCATCTTCAATTGCAAAGAAGTACAGCTTAAAACAGCATGATTAGGAATTGACTAAGCCAGATTAAGAGATTGGCATTCAGGCTTTCTCTTTAGCAGTTGAAGACACAGCTTGGCTAACTCCTTAGTCCTGGAAAATGACATTTAGTAACCTGCTTAGTGATGTTATAAAACTTTCTGTGGGCTTCTGAATACTAGTGTTATGGGCCTACCAGATTTGTAAAACTTATTTCTTCTTCCAAATTAACCTGCTGATTTATTCTCAATTTTAATTTCTGTTATTTTGCCTGTGTGTATTTCAAAGCACATGTAGTTAACGTGAGTTGGCATTTATGCAACAGCTTTTTATCTTCAAAGCACAATGCAATAATTAGTGAAGTCTTCAGCCTTGCCTGTCCCTAGACTGCAGTGCAACTCTGTCTGTCTCTATAGATAGGAAGAGATTTAAAAGTAAATTTTTAAAACACTGGTGAAGGTTCCTGAGGATAAATTTTCATGCGGATGACTTGTGGCTTTTTGTTTTCTTTATCATTTGAAAGCTGTATCAGTCAATATTTACGCAACGGTTATGCTGACTGGCAGTTTGGTCCCTCAGTAATGCTGTTGAAATAATTTATTTGTACACCTCTCTTCCCATGTGACTGTTCCAGTGTGTACGGGGCTCATCATTCAGTGGGGCTCTCTCTTTGTGCTTGACACTTAACACTGATGCTGAACTTTCTAATTATCTGCCCTTTCCTACTGTACTTAAAGGCGAAGCTGTGTTTGCACGGTGCCTGTCTTCCCTCAAGGATGAGAGAGTACAGGCCAGTAAGCTGCTGGATGGGCCTAAAAAGACTCAATTTGGTGGGAACAAGAAAGCCTTTCTGGAGGACATACGCAAGGTGAGTCATTGTGCTTTCCAGAGTGCTGTATTCAACCTGTGCATCGAAGCAGGTTTTGGATGCTGTAAACCCTAGTGAGGAGCTCTTGCGTTTACACTTCATGACAATTGGTTCCTGCATTCAGCCGTGTCATTGTGCATTGTCTGATGGTGTCTGCAAAGTGTAGTGTGACCAATTCCTTTCCTGACCAAAGAACAGTCCTGAAGGAATTCAAGTCAAAGCCACAGCGGGCAGTGACAGCTAGCTGGGGTGCAGAGGTCATAATTCATGCACAGGAGCTTACCTTTTTGCCCCTCAACACTCCTGCCTTTGTAATGAAGATAATAGCTCTTGATTTCTCTCTGTTGAGACCAAACTTTCCAACAATTGGAAGGGATATTTTGGTTCTCAGATAGCTGGAATGTGGCTACTGTACTCATCCCTGGTGAGATGTTGACTAAACATAGCATGTAGACTGTGAAGTTTCTTGTTCGGCTTTGTTTGACTTCATCTGGAATGTGAATTTGGGTTTTTTAGGCCCTGTATGCTTCCAAGATTATCTCATATGCTCAAGGCTTCATGCTGCTGAGACAAGCAGCCAAAGAATTTGGATGGACACTGAATTACGGTGGCATTGCACTGATGTGGAGGGGAGGCTGCATCATCAGAAGGTAATTAAGATGAGGAGGTAATTAAGTTGTTGAGGGGAGAAGAGCAGGCAATTTGGTTTATGCAGTGCTAGACTGACAAGCCTGGAGATTTTCTTGGAAAATCCATGGAGTTAATCTGCTGATAAGATACTGAGAGGCTTTTTCTGTAGATAGCAGTAAAGGTTACCAGATGAAGCCAAGTTTCTGGTGGCTTAGCTACTGCAGATTTTCTTGGGTCTTGTGTTTGCACCTTTCTCAATGTTTGGAATCAGAGTCTGGCCGAGTCAAATTTTGGCACTGCTAAGTTTTGGATTCTAGGCCTTTGTTGAAAGTGTGAAATTTTATTCCTGGTTTACGTGTTTTTCTGCCTAGTGTGTTTCTGGGAAAAATCAAAGATGCTTTTGATCGAAACCCTGAGCTCCAGAATTTGCTGTTGGATGATTTCTTTAAGACGGCTGTTGAAAACTGTCAGGTGAGTTTCCAAGGAAGGAAGAGCATAAAACCAGCTTCTTTCCCAGGAGTTACCTTCATGAGTATATTTGGACTGAAAAATGAAAAGGTAGAGGATATCCTTGAAACCTATTTATGCAGTATCTTTAATCCCAAAGATCTCCAATTGTGAAGCTCTTTGGGACTGTCTGTGGGACCCTACATAATGTATGGGTGTAGGAATTCATCATCTATGGCTTCCAGGTACCTTTCTTTAGTGGAACATATCAGTCTTACAGGATCAGGACAACAAAAAACCTACATAGCTGGAGCTGGTTGAAATTGAATAAGAATGTTACTGTGGTGAGGTAGGCTTATACTGAGGTCCAAATTAGAATTTTGCCAGACACAAGGGTTAGTGACCTGTCCTTGAAAAACTGCCTACAAATGCCTCTTGCCTCTATTTCATCAGAAAGTTGGAGAACGTTAGTATTAAATGAAGAAAAAAAAAATTGCATCACTGAAGCACTGGTTTATAAATCAGCTTCCAGTTACATCAGGTGGTGAACCAAGGTCTTGTGTAGTGTCGCAAGGTATATTTGTAATATCAACCTAAAGATAATGCAGGAGCAAAGGAGCGTATAGTCCCTGTGTCACAGTTCTCTTTGATACTAGCCAAGCTACTGTTAGAAACTTAAGGCTCTTCCGTAATAGTAAAATGAAAACCTTAGGCAGAAATCTAGAAATTCAGAAGAACTACTATGTCAGGAAAAAATGTCTAGTCTTGTGAACATTCCCATCACTGCTCTGTGTCTTGCGCCTACTGCGCACTTGGGTTTCATTTGTACTGAGCATAAAGCTCTGTTCTGTTACCATTGTTTGCAGTAGCACCAAAATAACAGTGTTCAGACCCACCATTCACTAGACCTAGGTCTGTCCAAACAGGCTCCTGATTTGGACAGAGTTGACAGGCAGAACTAAAACCAGATTATCTGGCCAACAAAGAAGTCATATATTATCATTAATAATTCTTTTAACTGAAGCTGAATATTCCACGCAAGTTACTAAATCAGATGTACAGTTGAAATGAGGATTATCCACGTGTCTGTCTGAAGTATTGTGCTGACCTCTCATGCCCTCGGGCGGGCTTCGTACTGCGCTTGACTAGAGGTTCTGGTAGTGCCTCTGTTTGCTCAGTATTTTCCCCACTGTGTTCATGCCTTTGAGATGCACTGATTATGTGAAAGAACAGCATCCTTACTCGAGGCCGTGGCTTGATTGCATGTGAAGTAAATGTCTGCACTTGTATTGTCCTGTTTGTTAACTCTGTCTTAGTTGCCATTTATTTTGGATCAACCATGTTTATGTAAAATCAGGAATTTACTGCTGAATTTGCTCAGACTTGGTCTTTAGATTTCATGTAATGTGAAATAGCACATGCTGTTGTACTAGAATAGTCCATACACCTGCACACACCTCTGAGCAAGCACTCATTTGTTTTTTTCTTTTTTCTGTTTTTTTCCACCTCCCTCTTTTTTCTCTCCCAGGACTCCTGGCGACGTGTGATCAGTACTGGGGTACAGATGGGTATCCCTATGCCCTGCTTCACTACTGCACTTTCTTTTTATGACGGATACAGGCATGAAGTATTACCAGCTAACCTGATTCAGGTAGGTGCAGATCTTTTGGCTACTAAAATATCATCGTGTTGTTATTTAAATACTGGTCTCAAGCCCGTAAGGGCAATATATCCTAATCACTCAAAACTGTAAAGATAAAGGCATAGATTTCCTCATATAATTCTGTTAAACCTGAAATTCACAGCAATAAAATTCTATGAGGTGTCTGGATAAGAACACCAGAGATAGTGGGTGTGACAGTGCCCAGCATGTATTAATATTCCATCTGTGAACCAAGGGTAATGGTATCTTTGAATTAAAATGTTTTATAAAGAAATGAGTATCTTTGAACCTCTGGATGCATCTAAGTACTATTGTACTATAAGTACTAAGTACACTACTTGGTGTTTGGATTAGTACCTAGCAGAAACAATATACTTGTCTTGCTACAGAACTCCTAATTACTAGATATTAGTAAATGTTTCATTGCGACGATTTTGTTAATTATGAGAAGATAACTTTGAATGTTATAATATTGGAGTCAGATCTTGTGTCTCATATTCCTGTAGTCAAGTATCAGTAAGTGCAACTTCCAGTACTCATATGACTGTGGTATTGATGTGTCTGTTTTGTGTGTGTTCCTGTCCTAGGCTCAGCGCGATTACTTTGGTGCACATACATACGAGTTATTATCGAAGCCAGGTGTATTTATCCACACTAACTGGACGGGCCATGGAGGAAATGTGTCCTCTTCTGCCTACAATGTCTAGTGGAAATATTTCCTCTTGAAGCCAAGATACTGTAGATCTCAGATATTCCTCCTAGAATACCACTTTTTACTGTACTAGAACTTGTGTTTGGACACTTTTGTAATAACTTGTGGGTATATTTCATAAATATATATCTCAATATATATATAATATAAGAAAGCTAAATAAACTTGCTTATAAATGCATTGAGGTGTTTTCTTTGCACTGTCGCTGGCCAAAACTGGCTGAAATGTCTTTGTGTAGTATTTAATAGGATACATTTTAAAATGATAATATTTTTATTGTATTATAGTGCATAAAGTCGTAGGGATCAAGATAGAGATGACTGCATTTCAGTAATTGCTGAAGTGGAGCGTGGCAGACAGCACAGTAACGCTGCGCAAGATTTCAGGGAGGTAAAGGCCTTTTTTTTTGGTTGTTGTTTATTTGTAACAGGCAGTGGCTTGGTTCCTAAAGCTGAATTCCTGGGTGTTCCCCCGCACACAGCCTTCCACGCTGTGCGCTCTCTCCCTTCCCTGTGGAAGGGTGAAGGGTGGGATGGGTCATGCAGAAACTTGAATGCAGGTCAAGGGCGTCAGGGCTGATACTCCTGTCACCAAGCCATTCTCCCTCCACCTGTTGTTCCCAGTTTTAAGCTCTGGCATAAACTGTTGGTTTAGCTGGTTGCTTGCGCGCTGTCCCCCAGATCTCTGGGCTAATTTGCCTCCTCTTCCCATGAGGCGATTAAAAATCCCTGCTGTAGAGTGCAAAGCTGGCTCTATTTGATACCCTCTTCTTGCAATCCCACTGCCAGTTCTCTTCAGGACTTTGGAAAATTCACCTGGGTGCCTGTACCCTTTTTTTTTTTTTTTTTAATCATAACCTCTCAAGTATTACAGTTTGTGCTGTTTTTTATATTATTATTTTGCTATTTTTATACTATTGTTTTGCTCCATTTACTTCTGCTAAGACAGCTGCATAGTTATTAGTTGAATATCTGCATAATTAGCAAACGATTACTTTCAATTTAAAACAACTTTTCTGCAGATTATAGTGCAAGATTTAGGAATTGTGTAAACTAAATGTGTGACGAATTGACCAACAGTCGTGACTGGAGGGTTGGGAGTGTTTAATAGCAGTTGGTTTCCCCAGCGTTTGTGGTTTGGGCTCTCCAGCCGGAGAGGAACCCCCCTGGTGGACAGTAGAACCGTTTAGCCAGCTTGTTGTGTGCGTAGGTGTTGTGTTTTGGGGGAAAAGAGGGTATTTTATTCTAATACCTTAGTGTGATATGAGTAGTGAGAAAAATACCTGCTGCATCTGGCACCCGGCTGTGCTGAGCCCGGACAGGGACAGTCTCTCCCTACCTGGTGGGGTGTATCACAAGCAGTTTGCTCTGTAAATCTCCTTGTACCGGGGTGAGGGGAGGGATGGGGACACCGGCTCAGGCCTGCTCTCCGCCGGACACGTCCGTTATCTCCCGGTACAGCCTCCGGTACGGGTCCGGGTGGGTACAGGATCCTCCGGTGCCGCGTCCCAGCCGGGCGGGTGCTGTCGGCACCGCTTCAACCCGCACTGTGCCCCGCGGGGTAACGTGCGAGCCTGCCGTCCGTCCGTCGGTTCGGGAGCCCGGTTGCGGCTGCGCGGGGCGGGGAACGGCGGTGGCGGCGGCTCCGCCCCCCCCGGGCCGGGCGGGAAAGGCGGGCGGGCCGCGCCATGGAGGCGGCGGGCGATGAGGAGCGGTCCCTGCTCATACAGGTACCGCGGGGCCGGGACCGGCTCGGGGAGGGACGAAGGGGGGACATTGAATGGTAAAGGCGGTGCTGTGGGGCGGGTTGGGGTCCGTTAACGGCCCCTTGTGGTGTGTCCCGGTAAGTAGTCTGGATGGTGCTGGGAGGGCTGGAGCCCCTCTGCTGTGGGGACAGGTGAGAGTTGGGGGGGTTCAGCCTGGAGAAGAGAAGGCTCCGGGGAGACCTTAGAGCCCCTTCCAGTCCCTAAAGGGGC